>JAFVLL020022457.1:0-12910 GCA_021397915.2 Tor tambroides
GAGTGTGGCTTAAATAGTGTGAGTGGTAATGGGGAACAGGTGTGGCTGATTGATCAGTCCCAGGCGTGAGGGAAGATGGGAAATGAAGTCCGAAAGCACCTGATTAGAATTCAGGTGAGGGTTCCCTCTGGTGGCGCGAGGGAGGCGGTACGGGAGCCTCTTCTGTAACACATAACACCAAACCTGTCACTAACCTTACCTGTATCCCACCTCAATAGCAGAAAAAGTGTTTTGAAATACACTATGACCACAATAAGTACATTGTACTTATTTTTTGATGTAAGTACATAGTAGTTAAGGCCACCTAATATAAAGTGTGACCAAAAAATCTAATTAAAATAAAAACAGTGCACATTTCTTTTATCTATTATAACATTTATGTAGTTTTGTTTGCTTGGTTCTTTCCTTATAAAGGTCCAGAAGTGTATCAAGTTTTTCATCAGGTGTCTTTTTTAATTATATGATGTCATTACGTTGCTGTCTTGACGCCATCCAATCGCTGCATTACTGATTGTGGTTTCGAGTATTGATACACCTGCCCTTTTTGGGGAACACAAGAACACGCAGTAATCTTAGACAACTTAATCCAGATATTTTATTCAAATCCACAAATTCGCTTGAAGATTCAAATTAGCCATAGATCAGTTATCAGAATTAGTAGATCTGTGCCCGGTTGCATAAAGCACCTTAAGTGTAATTTTCCCTTAATTGTAAAGTTTCCTTTACAATTAAGGGTGTTGCATAAAATATCCCTTAAAAGACACTTAAGGGTTTCTTTAGGTGAAACGTCACCCTTAGAATTTCTCTTAAGTATCCCTTAAAGCCCATTAAGTGTTGCATAAAGCCCCTAAACTGTCATTTTCCTAAGTATAACATAAGGTATGGAAAATGTCACCTTAAGTGTTACGCAGCGAGCAGATTCAATCCTAAAGTCTTCTACAAGACACAATCGGCCGCTTTATAACAGATTTTAATTTAGGCATTTATTCACATAAATCAAATTACACACAGCTAATAGCTCAAACGTGAGTGAGTCGTGCGAGAACACGTTTATATTCTATAATATTTTATTCCTGTATTTTCCTATATATTACCTGGAGATGACTTGAAAAACACACATAAACCATATATCGTCGCAATCGTGTGTTTATTGTGTTTACATTTCTCGATCGCTGCTGTATTCCATCATAAAATAGCCTACTTCTATGAGTCCGGATTGGACTTTCAGCGCGACAGCGTCCTCTGGCTTTGAGTATGAATGAAACATACACTGCATAGGAGTGTTTAGCGCTTCATAATGTTCACATCGGCTCGTTTTGAATACGAATAAAATGACTGTCTTGTCTCTTTGCATTTAAAGATAGATTTATTCACATTCGTCCCTGGAAATGTTCCCCCGGTTTCACAGACAAGGCTTAAGCCTAGTCCTAGACTAAAATATAAATCTGAGCTGTTTCAGCTGAAATAAACTTGAACTGACTTTTCTTAAATTATGTCAGTGCCTTTGTTTTGTCTTAAGATATACACCAGTAATGATTTTTTCTAAAGCATGTTTATAAAAATTACTTAAATGTCCTAATTGAACTATGGCCTAATCCTGGCTTAAGCTAAGCCCTGTCTATGAAACCAGGCCGTTATGTTTCTGTGAAAACTTACACCGCTATCTGTATTAACAAATAACGTGTCCATTTCAACAGTAGATTTTTTTTAAGGCAAAACCTGGTCACCGTCGTGAAATACGTCCGCGTGAACCTTCTTCTTCTTCTTTCCAGTTTAACAGCGGTTGGCATCCGTCCACATGAATCGGAAGTTGCAGCCAACATCAAACTGTCTATATGCTAAGTTTTGATCGTGGTATCCCAAGCATTGTTTTCATAATGGGAGGCGCAATGTAATGTCATTCATGTCGCACTTTATTGTTATGTCAGACCATTCGGACATATTTGCATTACATTGACGGATTCACCAGCTGTGTGTATCATATTTTATGTTCACCTGAGAACTGCTGTTAACAGGACGTAGTGTTTAACTAATCACCTATCTGAACGATCGGGCCAGTGCTGCTTCCTCAATAAAATGTATCATTCTTACATGTTTTAAACCTTGTCAGTTTAAAAGTGTTTTAAGCACACACAAAAAGCCACAGCTCGGCTCGGACAGCACATGAGTATCATATTGAGATTTCTAGCATGCCTTCATCAGCAAATGCACACAAAAGCAGGTCAGAATGACAGTCTTGAGGAGTATCCACGTAAACAAGTATTGTTTCTGATCCGCACTTTACCCTGAACGAGAGGTTCACGACTTCTTCTACCCCTAACAGTATTACTGCTTCGTCCTATCAGCTCAAATGCATAGACAATTGCACTTATTATGGACTCAGCAGTGCTTTCAAGTTCATCTTCCCCCATTTCAAAACATTTGTGCATTCAAAATGTAAAGAAATGGTTATTTTACTTCACTGGCCATCGGAGCGAACCAACACCGTGACGTCACACGCTGTGGTACTGCAAGATGGCGGCGCCCTCGCTCCAAAAGCTATAACAAAACAACCTTTTTTTCCTTAAAATGGTTACATTAATCATGTTTGTTATATGTTTTTTTTAAAGTGGAAGTTATTTTCCTAAATAATGTAAACTTGACTGACTGCTTCATTTCCACTTTAAGTGTGTCATACTTAAGGGAAAAACTTAAGGTGCTTTATGCAACCGGGCACTGGCATCTTTCATATAATCTCAGATGTATTAAGTGAGGTATGAAGAACGAGCCCTTGGTTTGTTCATTGTCATGGTTATTGATTTGATTTATTCCTTCTGTTCAGGTGTGTGTGGTTAATTATCCTCGTTTGGTCTGTGTATTTAGGTTCCTGTCTGTTCCGTTTGAGTGTAACGGTTATTGATGTTTGTACCTGTGGATTACCTTATCTTCAGTATCTTGTGGAATAAATACCCTGTTTGAATCTCTCTTCTTCATGTGCTCTTGTCTTCTATCTAGCAGGTATGTGACAGAATAACCGACCAGAAAGAAAGTAAAGTGGCGTGATTTAACCCCGTTTATTTTTTCATTTAGTCAGTTTTTGGTTTTTCCGTCTCTTCATGGATCACTTTGCCGCCATTCATCTGCTTTGCCTTAAGCAGGGGAACCGCACCCTCGAGGAGCATATGGAAGAATTCCTTAGTCTCACATATTTGACCACCTTCTCGGGTGACTGCCTGAGCACGTTCTTATATGCTGGACTGAACAGCGCTACTCACGCACAGTTGTCCGGGGAGGATCCTCAAGGGAGCTTTGTGGAGTAAGTAGAGTGGGTGCTGGTGTCCTGTGGATCACCGCTCACAGTGGATGTTGCCGATGACTACACCAGCCCCACTCCGGACCCAGAGCCCAGCCAACCATTACCCCCCTGCGTGGAGCATCAACCAGACTACAGCAGATAGAGCCAGTTCCCGCCACGACCGACAAGCCATCATCTGAAGAAACGACAGAGCTGTGGATCGCCCTGGAGTCAGAACCTCTTCAATTGTCTGACCAGGTGTGAGAGCCAGCTACAACGCATGTGACAGTGGAGTTAACAGTGGAGAGTGAGCGCGTGGAGAAAAGCCCAGCCCACTGCACCACCACTGAGGCAGGACTCAGAGGATCTAACAGACTTGTATTCTGATATACCTAGTCATCGTCTGCCTGTCCTGTTATGGCCATGGAGGACATTTATGAACTCCCTGTTTGTCCTGAAATGACCATGAGGGTCTGTCTGTCTGCCTTGAATTACCTGTCTGTACCTTCACAACAATGGAGGTCGTACCCGAACTATCTGTTTGCCCTGTCATGACCACGGAGGTTGTTCCCCTATCCGCTGCACTCCCTGTGCTAGAAGTCTTGCTTTGGTGTGTATGGATGGCATACACCTGCCCAGAAAACCCCGTCTGTCACAAATTCCCACCCAGCATCCATCTCCCATTTCCCACCTCCTTTCATGAACCATCCTTCATCCTCTGTCTGGATGCCACTGAATCCTGCCAGTCCCTCAGGTCATCCTCAGCTTTCCATCTGTGGAGTGGATTCGCTTCGGGTCTGTCAGTCTCCAGCTCCACCATTGTCGGAGGATCTCCAGTCTCCATCTCCAACCTCTGAGACCTGGACTCTGCCTCGGCCCGTCGACCCAGCGGCTCCACCATGACTCGCAGCTCCCTCGTCTCCACTGTGGCTCCGTCATCCCTCCGGCTCCGCATTGGGATTACTCTACTCTGGCTTCACCTCGTCCCTCCAACTCTCTGGCTCCGTTGGTCTCCTCTCCCCCTCCAGCTCCACCTTGGTAGAGGTCGACCGATATGGGTTTTTCTCTTGCCGATGCCGATATTTAGAAATCAGGGCAGCCGATGGCCGATATATGACGATTTTTGGGCCGATATGTTTGGCTGATTTTCTTTTTTTTTTTTCCCTTGACCGATTAATACAATCAGTTAAACGGTTTAAAAAGTCTTTTTTTTTTTTTTAGTAATTTATTAAAATATTTAAAAAGGTTTGCTGCATGGTTAAAATATGCTATGCATATAAAAATTTGGGTTTTTAGAGAGAGAGAGAGAGAGAGAGAAAAGTCGCATATAAGTCACATTTTATTATTTCATTCAGAAATAGGCCTAATGCACGCGAAATGTTTACAAACATTATAATAAACACTGTAAACATAGCTAGGCTATTTTAGTTCCCCTCACTCCACAACAAATTCTTTCAATTAACAGTATTTAGAAAAGAACAAGAATTAAAAATATAAGAAGCTAGCTATAAACGACAAGCCAAAACGAATTCATTTAGGCTAAAACGAAACTGAAACCAAATGTTTCCGTATTCGCGATGTATTTGAATGCCAAAATATTATGTACTTCACAGAATTACTGAATTTCACAAGAAAGATTTGTTTATTTTTTATAAAGAACTGTATTTCTTTAGTCAATTATTAAAGTATTACATGTTACATGGGCTGATTTATTCATTTTTAAGTATTTGGGATTTTAAGAACAAGTGGGAAATGTGCTGAATGTTTCATTTCATCCAAGTGAAATTAGCAAGCAGTTAGACTTAATTTACATTCGTTTTAAACGCGGAGCCAGGCGCGAGTTGACACAGGTTGCGCGCGTGCGTCAGGCCTCGTCCATATTGCCAGATGCGCTCGTGAGAGACTTGCGGAGCAGAACCGGGCGCGAGACCGTGAGTATAAAAGAGCATTACGAGACAGGCTGCGTGTGTGCGGCTCGTCCGTGAGACGCGGGAGATGCGCAGCGGGGGGCAGAGCGGAGCGAGTATGATGGGAAGCATTCAGAGACACTGGCTGTGTGCGCGGTCTTCTGAATTAGCGAACATACAATACAAACTTATTTCAAATTAATCTGTTGGGGAGATAAAATGTGTAAGATAATGTTCATGTAGCCTACCAATAAAAACATCTAAAAATTTATCTTTTATTCTCCAGTAATGAAAGCAGAACCGAGCTCTTGATATGCGTTGAGCTCTTGCAAATGACCTTTTTTGTTTGTTTTCTGTCATTTCGAGGCTGAAGTTACATACGTTTTTCTTTAGTTTTAATTTGCCTAACTTTCGATCTGACCCTTTTTAAATGGTGGGTGTTTACGCAGTTGGCTAGAGCAGTGCTGATCGGGGAGAACGGAGGTGCGCTCACTCTATTGGTTAGTAAGACTGTCACTCAAGGCTGGCAGTCATGCATATCCTCTGGAACAGAGTAATATCGCGTCCACATCGCAGACTTTGCGATTAGCAGATCGCAACGTCTCAAATCGCAATTGCGCTTTCGATTAATCGCACAGCCCTACCAGGTAGTTCTCTCTTCAAAAAGTTAGCAGGCAGAGGGGGACATCACAGGGTTATCCGTTGTGCCAGTGGAATGACAATCTGCTTGCCGCACGAGGCAGCGTCACCTGTTGCTTGCAGACGCGCCTGTATATTAATCAGCCTAATTTGCAGCACAATCGGCCGATGCCGATTAATTAAAAAATGCCAAAAATCGGCTGATTAATCGGCCGGCCGATCAAACGGTCGACCTCTACACCTTGGTCCTCTGCTGCTCTGGCTCCACCGCGGACTTCCAGATCCCTGCGTGCCCCTTGGTTGCCTGAGCCATCTCCTCCGCCTTGGCCCTCCAGATACAGTATTTTGCATTGCCCTGGCTCTGCGGCTCTCAGTCTCCTCCCTGGACTCCCTTACCACCGGCTTCACCTCCATCAGTCATTTGTCTGTACCTCACGTGTGCTGGCTGTGAATTACCTGATCTTCAGTATCTCTCTTCTTTGGGTGCTCTTGCCTTCTACCTAGCACAGGGATCAGCAACCCATGGCTCTAGGGCCGCATGCATTTCGGTGGCTCCCTGCAGCGTAGTCATAGAAAATGCGGAGGACATGTCCTCTCGACATTTAATAAAACCTTAACTCTTCCCCTGCACTTTTTTCGGGCAAGTATGTTCACATAAGCCGCTTTTCCACTGTCGGGCCAGTGCGAGCCAGTGCTTTAAACAGGCCGGGCGGGGCTAATAGCCTCGGACCTGTAGCACCGAGCCCAAAATCACGTTGCGTTTCCATCGTCGGGCCAGAAGCTCTGCTGCGCTTCGTTAAAATTCACCCTTTACATGCCTCTCTGGAACAATGTCACGCAACCCCATCATTTCACTAACAAAGAGAAGTTATCAGAAAACTAATCAGAAATAAATCACTCACTGGAACTAGCGTGATCACAAAACGAACATGATAAAAGCAACCGTTTTTTCGCATGTTTTGTTAAAGATTTAAATCCAAAAGCATCAATGTTTTACATTACAATAATAAGTGATACATTGATCATAATGAATTAATCATGACTGAAAATTAGTCAGAAATAAAGCGGTATGAACCGTTATTTCACAAAAGAAAGAGGACACATAGCCTACTTTCAGTCGAGTCTACCTTCAATTCAGTTGTTTCTGTTTATTTGTAGTCACAGTAGAGATCAGAATGAGCTTTATCAGAATCAGAATCAGAATGAGCTTTATTGGCCAGGTATGTTTACACATACGAGGAATTTGTTATAGTGACAGAAGCTCTACAGTGCAACAGAAAGACAGCAACAGGACAGGACACAGATAATAAAAGAATAATATACAAATATACAAATAGGCAATGTACAAAATAGCAAAAATAGAATATATAATATAGACAATTATGTGTGTACAGGTCTGATATGTGCAAATTTGAAATGAAAAAATAAGTATGTGTGGTGAATAAATAATACGACCTGAGTAGCAGAGGGAGCTCCCGAACAAAAACCATTATGATATTTTTTGACATCTCGAGACGACACTTATGACAGATAAAATATGTTACTAAATAAAGACACGATTGTGATAGCCTGAATGAGAAGCATGACGTCTTATTTCCTCAAGCGATCGTTTTTACCATGTTTACTATGGTAATGTCTAGCGCGTGCATAGTCTTTCCATTGCTTTTAAATATTTCTGCCTTGTATGGTGATCATAAGCCACATCGGATCTCAAACAGAAGTTATTTCAAACACTCGCTACTGTTTGAAAGTGAGTTTTGAGCTAAAACTATTTTAAAAGTCTTTAATGCTGGTGTTAGCTGTTAACTTTATTAAATTATCCGCGGTGCTGACGCATTCCAGATGCAGAGAAACTCCGCCTTTGTTCATAGCCACTCCTCTAGCCCCAGTTGGCCCACTTTGGCCCAACGTTTTCGTCAGGCCAAAAAACCAGGGCCGTTGGCCCCGAGGAAGCACCGACGAGGCACGATCAAGCCCCAGAAGTGACAGTGGAAACGCGACTGGCCCTGGCACGCACTAGCATGCTCGCTTTTGGCCCAACAGTGGAAACGCGGCTATAGAGGCTTTTTAAGGGCCAGTGTGAATAAATCTAGATTTAAATTAAAAGAGAAAACATAGTCAAATCTTTTTGGATATGTTTTATTCGTATCCAAAATGATGTGAACATTACGGAGCGCTGAACCCTCTCATGCGCTGTATGTTTCATTCATACTCGAAGCCGAGCGCGCTCTCACACAGAAAGTCCAAAACGGACTCATATGAGAAGCAATAATAAATTTTGACGTGCCAGGAAATCCCTGTAGCCAAGCTGAATAACAAGCATAAACCTGAAATGTGAAGACAATAAATGATTGCAACAATATATGGTTTATGTTTTTCAAGTCTTCTCCAGGTAATAAATAAAGTATATGAATGGTACAGTGCTAGCTGATATAGCATTTATAACAGTACAGAAGCTATAAAATATATGTTCTGCCTTATTCTGTGATACAAAGTGTTTTTAGTATTATAAACCAATCATAAAATTGTCATTAGGAAAATATATATCAAAATATTATAGAATACAAATTGGTATTGGTTATTGTCCAGCAGTGTATATTATTTCTTAGCCAATTAAGTAAGAGATAAGAAGAGTTTTGTTTTGTTTTGTTTTGTTTTTTTTAAATAAATATTATTATTATTATTATTATTATTACATTTGACATTTCTGTCCTCCTCACTTCTGAAATGATTGCCCCTGCCCTGTAACATAACTGAATACAAAACTTTAGCTATATGCCGTGTTATCTTTCTTTTAGGGATCAAATAGGTTTTGTGGTTCCACGTGAAATTTATTCGGTGGAAAAGGGGCCAAAATGGCTCTTTAGATGTTGAAGGTTGCAGACCCCTGACCTAGCAGCTATGTGACACTTTCAGTATTGTTACTATTAATACAGTAATAATAATAATAAAATATAAAAAATAAAAAATGCACTTTGTTCAACACTGTAATACTGGTTTTGAAAATTAGTCACCTAGACTTCTGTTTAATGTCCAGCCATAATGTCCAACCTTATTTAAATGACAACTGTGTAAATTTAATGCTAGATATCGACTTAGTAACTAGCAGACTCACTTGTGGTAAATAAAAAAGCAATGTAGAGAAATGTGAGGGAACGTTTGAGAATGTGTAAATGCGCTGGAGGGTAGTGAACTAATCCCATCAAATAAGGGGAGCAGAATAAATCCATGTCAAACATAACCAATTAGCAAGAAGATAAGGACTGCATGCTTCGCTGTGACATAAACAGCACTGCTAAGGATGCTGCAGGTGTATCTGTCTCCATGAGCGACTGCGTCTAACTTCAGTGTCAAAGTTAACTTCCTCAAGCCTCATGACATTATTTGCATCATCAATCATTGTGATTCTAGCTAGCTGGGGACATATAATATTAAAATGTTTTCAAGAAGTGGGAAAATGAGCCAAGTCCTGGAGGGAGTTTGTTTGGCCATGTCTCACAGTAATATCTAACTTGACTTTTTATATTCTTAATATTTTAATCTAATTGCAAGCTCTTGGCTTAGAAGGATTGGAAAGCATTAAATGAAAATCGGATAGCTCGCCTGATGAATTCTCCTGACGCTAAGAATGTTTTGATTATTTATTGTTATCAGATATTTTGCTATCAACTGGGGCAAGAAGCTTTCATTTGGAATAATGTGGTAGATACTCTGTTTTGAAACATGCTGCCTAAAGGGAAATAAGGGGAAAGTGCATAAAACTCAGCAACCTAACCCTCTCACCTCCTCTGACATGCAACTTGATACCACCAATATTATTCATAAAAAAGACCAAGAGCATGTGTTTTTCAGAGCGAGTCTCTATCTCCAAGTTAACACTGTATATTTGAGCAGAAAGAGAAGCTGAAAAAGCCAAGCCTGCCTTCACCATGCTAGCTCAGCCATTTGTCATGAACCTCAAGGTCAAACGCAGAGCTGCTGCTGTCTGAGCACTGAGGCTGCCAACAGATGAAACTGGTTGTAGCGGTGAGGAACTGCAAGAAAAGGAAAAGACAAACAGGGGCATCTGTTAAAAACAGTCCATACTAAAACCCAGTGAACTGTCACCAGACAGCATTTAAGGCATCATAAGTTTGCCTCCGATGCAAAGGCAGTTCCAAAAGTTAGGCAGCAATCATACTGATTCATAACATACCAAACTTGGCTAAATTCAAATGTGGCATATAACTCTACCAGATAAGGCAATGAGAATGCATTAAGCTCAGTGAATATATATATACAAAATGGCAGACAATCCAGGAGATGGTTGGCTTTTCCACCCAAAACATTTGTATAACATCAGATGTTAGCTTATAAACATTTTAAGCACATTACTGACATAAACTGTAAGCTTGTATGCTAAATTCAATTAAATGACAATGATTTACAATTTAAATTTATATTAAATGCAATTGGCTGAAATTTAGAGTGATTTTTTTTTTTTTTTTTACCTACTTAAGTAGGGCTTAAAGTCTGCATGAACCAAACGTCATGACCAACTTTACTTCAGTATTCGACCATATATTAACATATTATTGAATGAGAAAAAAAAGAAAAAGAAAAAAAAAAGCCATTATACAAATGTGACCTGTGCTGGTAAAATGAGTCTGAATGTGCATGGGCTAATTTTGAGCTACAGACAAAAAAAAAAAACAAAAAAAAAAAACAGTGAAAAATGACGGTTTTAGCTGAATTTGAGGTTTTCACAAAAATGAGTTCATTAAGCCCTTGTCTAGCGATCGCAATCCTTTGTTTTTTTTGCATCCATTCTTATTTATAATAAAAAAAAATACTGTCTTTATGTTGTTTCTATATTAATTTGAAGATTGAATGTGAAATTATTGCAATGTAAAAGTTTTTTTTTTTTTTTTTTTTTTTTTTTAATTAATGCTAGGTGGGATTAATCGCGATCAATCACAATTAATTTCAGGAAAAAAAAGTGTGATTAATTAGTTATTTTTTATTATACTACAGGGCTTTTGAATGCTTGAATCTGATTGGCTGACGAACATTCTAAGGTGTGTAGTTATTTTCAGGGAAATGCACGGCGAACGTAGTTCCAGGCAGGTCTTGACCGCGTTACAGTTCCATGTCACTCTGACAAATGATTTCAGTTTCAAAGGTCCTTACAGTTTACAAGAGCAAATTTATTATGTACGGAAAGCACATACTCTATTTCTCCTGCTCTCTCTCCCTTAGACACACACACATACAGACAGTTTACAAGGTTTGAAGTAAACTAAAAATGCACATTCAATACAGTGAAGCACACTTCTTTTTCACGAGGCTGTATGCGTTCAGTCCAAAACATTCAAATGCATTCTTTCGCAATGAAGACACACAAGAACCAATGTTGTAATGCTTAATATGCAACTAGTCTATTGCAGGTAAGCCATTCATAGGTTGATTGCCCTGAAACACTGTGGCCCTGTTTGTGCAGTTTGGCAGACAGAGGGAGAGTTCAGGAAATCTGTTTCAAAACAATACATTTTGAAATTCTGTTTGGAGGAACTACTGACACACGAATGATAGGCTTTACCTTACAATTACTAAATTGAAGGAGTGAAATATGGATAAACTGAATGAAGCTGATGGTTTACACATTCTCCAGCCACAATGAAAACTGCTAATATTTTGGCCTGCATATTACAATACACTTCACGTGAATGCATAATCAACAACAACACAGTGAAGCAGAGGCCATGACAGCAAAACCTCCTTCCGCTGATTATCTTTCATTACAGTCTGTTTGTTATTTATTATCATCTGGCAATTTTCCCATTTAATTGTCTGATTAGAAATATCAGCAGATGCCCACCCAAAATATCGCCACCATCATTATGCAAAGTTATCACTAATTAATAATTCTGCATCATTTGGAGAATCTTTTTTTAATTATGGAGATGAATGAAAGTGTTCCATCTGATGAAATGATAATTACCTGCGGGCGTGTTGTAAAGTCATCATTTTCTTTCGCTGTCCAGGGTTAATATCATCAGAGTGCATTACGCCCCTTCTGCCCATTAGCTCGCCTTGTGTTTTATGAGTATTTTTAAATGGAACACCTACGGTACCAGGTCAGACGCTTATCTCAGCATGTATACACACTGTCATATCGGCTGTCATGAGGAGCAATCTGTTTTGATTTTCCTGGGAGGTTAATGGGGGTAGGTGTGCTTCATTAGCGTGTGGAGAACAAACTGACGTGGATAAAACATGCATAAAACAACACACACACTGTAGAGAAAGCTGTATTTTAAATGCTGTAGAAAGAGATTCTGGAACATCAGAGAGATTCTGCTCTGTCTAATCCACTGGATTGAAACAGAGAGCTAAGTGCAATGTTCATCCCCCCTGCAGTCTACACAAACTTTGTTTTATACAAACACACACAAGCAGACCACCAAAGAGATGGCAAATGTCAGACCGTTTGAAAGTCTTCATTTGATCTAGGTTTTTTGGGGGGATTAAGCCCAGACATGGTTGTGGAGGGAGGTCCTGTCAATTTGAGTTACTTCAAGATTCTCAGATATCCTTTGGAAGATCCAGTTATGTTAGTCTTTTCACAAAAGGCTCAGGAAAATAAGCCTGTCTTGGCCCAAAAAATAAATAAATAAATAATTAAACATTCAATTCTCTGAAAACAGTACTGTGCAGTATTGTGCTGTAGCTTGCCATTCATAACTTGAAACTACAATTAATCTACAGTCAGTTTGTTTTGTAAAAGTAACTACAGTTACAGTTACTTAAGGATGTTTTACAAATAAATTGAACTATATAACTACGCATAGTCAAAAATAACACAATTTACCTAATTTATATGAATTGTCATAATAAACTGATCCACTATGACAAATTGGATTTTTCAACCCATATGAGTGCGAGACAGAGAACTCTCTTCATCTGCTCAGACAAGACTGGTCACGCTACATCACCACTCATTGGATAACCTCCCTAACACTGGTCTTGTATAGTTACACTGAAGCGTACTATTTCACATTGCATCTTATTCTGAGCAAAAAAAAAAAAAAAAAAAAAGTTATGTAGTGCT
>JAFVLL020022458.1:0-29165 GCA_021397915.2 Tor tambroides
TTTTAGTGGTTCTATATAGCACCATTTTTTTAGAGTGTATAGATTAGTATATAGTCTACTATAAATGCACATGATTGGATTATTCATTCATATTTGTTTAGATGTGTATAAAAATTCACAATTTAACAGCAAGTATACTTTAAGCATAAAGTACATGAAGTGCTATATTTTAATGTAGAATAAAGTACTAATAGTGACATAGTGTACTTGATTGGACTATTTAAAGACCCCATAAACATGTAGTTAAGTACACAGTATCATTTAAAGGGAACGTTAACGTATTTACAATACATTTGAAATTAATTATTTAATCTATAAAAATATGTGGGCAGTACATTATAAATACATTTTGCATATATTCACTATCTATAATAAGTGTATTTTCTATGTTTGTTGAGTATATTTAAAAGTATATGAAAGATGGTTTCATTTGTACTACAAGTGGTAACTAAATATTTTAGAGAAAGTATGTTAAAATCACATTTTTGTTCATATTCATGGTGTCCTAAAATAGCACAATTGAGAACTCTTAGATGTTTTTAAGATTATCTTAAAAAGTACTAAATAATAAGTACTTTAAGTACATTATGGAAGTGTACTAAGTGTACTGAAATAAATGGTATGTTACTGCACTTTTTCAACAGAGGCCTGAATAATTTGCACATGGTTTGTCTTTATTATTAACACCAGACAGACATTTAAACAATGTGGTTTTCACCTTGTTCGTCTTTAATTTTTTTTTTCAAGTGTTGCAACTACCTCTGTGTGGTTGTATGAAATTCAATACATACTACTATATATATTTTTCCTCACAGCAAAAAATTGCAGTAGCCTGTGGGGGAAAAAAAATGTAATTGCTCCACCTATGTTAGACAAGCGTTTAGCTGTTGTTTTTTTATAAAGTAAGAGGGCATGCCACGGCATTCACTTCAATTAAAGTTAAGTATAACACATTGTGCTTCTGAGCCAACATGTATTTAAAGGTATTGGCAGCCTCGAAAGACATAATGTTTATGGAAGAACCAATAGTGCTAATGAAAATCTCCCCTGTGGAGCCCATAGATCCTCTGGGTGCACTCCAGCTTTCTGTTTTACTCCACATGCTGATTTACAGCCATGACAGTGTGAAGAAAGCCAGCGAGGAGTGAAGGTGATTGGGAGGGAGAGGGAGAAAATAAAAGAGCGCTTCACCGGGCCGCTCACCCCGTGTACCACGCCCAACCATTTGTGTGTTGTGTGATAACGTGGAGGACTAATAACCCCTCTCTCGCTCTCTTTCTCTTGCCGTCTCCCCCGTGCATGTGGCCGCTTAGCCATTCCACATTGATCCCAACCCTCAGAGACCTGGGTTCTCAGTGCCAGCATTACAAAGAAATGAATGCTTGAAGAGCTTTAATTCGGCATATTAAGAGGGGAGCTATATTAAAAGCCCAGAGTTCACAGAGGCGGGCTACGTGGACAGTGTGCTGTTTCCAGTAGATAAAACACTGCAGAGAATTTTCAATAGGGGTGAGAATTTGACATGTCTAGGATGTGATATACAGATAAAAGGTAGTGAACTGTAAATATATATTGACAATGAAATGGTGCATTAGTAGAGAACATTGTATAAGTAGCGCTCACCCTTATGTAGGGTACAACGGGGCTAAAGGCGCCCCTGGGTAAAAGGCGCCTTTGATATTATATTCATCTAAACCACTAGATCACAAAACATCCGCTTTTCAAGATGCACGTGTATATTTGTCTGATCTTTGATGCGATCGTGTGCAGTAGCGCAAAGTTGATTCTGTGCTTACTTGATCTAATATTTTATGTTTTTTTGAAATGTTGTAGATTTAAGTAGCAAATGAGAATTGCTAAAATGAATGCATATATTTTGAGACAAAGGACTTCTTTATGATTTTCAGTTTTGTTTAAGATAATTAAAGCAACAGTTTTTAAATAACGAAAGATATTTGGGGTAAAAAGCGGCCCTGCTGTTGGGGCTAAAGGCGCACAGTAATTAACATGATAATTAATAGATGGCTGACTTTTCCATTTGTTGACATGACATGGTTAGATTCAGATGGTAAATATCATATATTATGTTGGGTGTTCATATTAGAGATAATCACCATGTTTAGAATGAAACCATCATATTTAAAAACGTGATATTAATCATATCATATAATAAAATATCATTTGTTGTTACTACTATAAATATATATTCAATTATTATTGGATCTCCTTCATTATTTTAACTGAAGTATTTGTATCAATACCGTGTGCCTTTTACCCCATGCTGGCCTTTACCCCATGTGTGGGGTAAAAGGCGCCTCTTGCCACCTCATACATTTATAAGATTTTTAAACAAAATAAACAACTTGAATGATTTATCTTCACACAAAATCTGTTGCTTCATTAATGTTCAATACAACGTATATATTTTTTTCTGCAATTATACATTTTAGGCGCAGTGAATAGCACATTTTAGCCCTGTTGTACCCTACTGTGTGTAGCAACTACAACTCTGCATAGCCTCTCAGTGAATCCCAGAAAACAAAGTCCCTGATCATTTCAGTTGTATCAATACATTTTTTTTTCTGCATGGGTGTTTTGTGCAGTTTTTTTCTACAGAAAATAAGTCTCTTGAAGGACGGAGCAGTTAATTCCACAGTATATTAGACTCGACAACAAACCCACAGCCTATATCAGTGCAGCAACATGCTATTACTCATTTTACATGTGAAGATGGCATTTATGAGGGAGGAGCTTGCCCAAAAATGAAAGTTTGCTGTTAATTTACTCACCCTCTGGCCATCCAAGATGTAGGTGACTTTATTTCTTTAGTAGAACAGTAAAGAAGGTTTTTAGCTGAAACCATGGTGCTTGGTGTTTCATAAAATGCAACTCAGCAGCTACTGGCATTTGAGAGTAAAAAAAAAAAAAAACTTCCAGGCAAGATAAAATTAATAAATTAATACTCACACCTCCTGATGATATATTGTGGTCTTATGAAGCAAAGCAATCAGTATGCGCAAGAATATAAACATTATTTATAACATTATAATAATTCACAGGCAAGCGGTCTGGAGTGATGTCCGGTTCGTGAATGAATCATTCTTTTGAACTGGTTCAAAAGATTATCAAATCTGAACCATCTGAAACAGTTCACAGTTCCCACAGATCTCCAAGTCACTGCCAACTCATTCAGCGCTTCAGTTACTTCAGCAGTACACTGAACTGAGAAAACAGTTGACTTGGATCAAAGCGCTGATAAGCTGTTTATACGAACAAGCATGAACCAAGCAGTTTAATGAGGGGTTTTATGGTTTCTTGTGGTTTATGTAAAAAGGTGAGTTGATTAAGACTAGTTTATTCACTTTATATGATTTAGATATTTAAAACATCCACACTTCATAGTAATTCGGCAGGGCAGTACAGTGGCATTTTGTTCTCTTTTTTCCCTCTTTCACCCCTAAAATATATTTAGCTTAACACTGAGCATGAACAAAAATATATTCCTGTGCTTGTATTGAATGATCTCTGCTAACGGTGTGGAATGACAGATGGATTAATTGAGAGAGGACAGCCATTGATTCCAGTCAGCTTGTCTTTCTATGCACTGCATTGATTTTGTTATATGATGGGTAACTATGCATCATAATCTGGTTAACTGTCCATCTCCCTCTATTGTAAGAGTATGTTTTGTGTTTGGGTGAGGGGAAAGGGCTATGTTGGTTGATGTGAAATAGCCCACCGCTTTATAGTAATCCATATTTGCCTCCGGCGGCCTTTTTGAGCAACCAAAGCGCTTTCTTCTTCAAATGCTTGAGTTTGATTTTCAGCTGTGTTTACCTTCATCCTGCTCTCTGTAGTTACTGGACAAAAGAAAGAGGATGGGGAATTGGATCAACCGTCTGTGTGCATATGATGGTTAATTCATTTGGACTCAGGGTTTTACTTTTAGTTGTTCTAAAATAAGAAACTATTAATTAGCCGAGCGTCAATGAGACGTCCAGTCTCTTTCTTTTTGTACAACCGTATGGTGATGGTCTTATTTAAAATACTTTGTTTTTAGGGTCAAAAACTCCCTAAAGAGGCTTTTACTCATGACCAGAAATTCAGAAATTATTCTAGGGATTCACAATAGTATCTGTACCATATTTGTTATCTGCTGATTTTACAGAATTTATTTTTCATTTATCAGCTGATACTGTTAAACACTGTTAATATTATCTTTAGCAAATCTCAATATTAATATTTATTATTCATGCTTTATATTATAATGTGAAGCATAAAGTCACTTGCAGCATTTGAATTTAGTTTTTAAGTGAATATGTTATATATTTAGACACATTTTAATATTGGCTATAACATGAAAATAAGCATTGCCTACAAAATTTTAATATAAAATATAATGCATCCCATATATATTTAATCAAAAGATTTCTAGCATTTTATTTTATACAGAACATATGGAAACATATGGTCGTAATGGAGATATCATACTAAAATTTAGTATGATATCTCAGTCAGCTGAATTTATAACTATTACAATGTATAATCTAGATGCAGTATGTTCATGCATTTTTAAATAACACAAACAATTTTCTTGATGAACTTGCCATGCACTGTGGTATTAACATAACATCAATCCTCCACCATGAGAGGTCTCAAGTGGACGGGACACACTGTAAAAGGCAGCACCTGTGATTATTTCCTCATCTCAAACTCAACAACCTTTGCATTGACGCAAGCATTGCGTCATGTGTAGACATGCATGTGTCATTACAGCTTCATTAAGCACACATCATCAATATTCAAATCTGTCATTGCCAACAGTTATGGACGTGTCAATACTAGGTCGATAAGAACTAGCAGACAGTGAAGTCCTGTGGAACAGTGTGTGTGTTTGCCTGTCAGTTTATCTTAAGGTTCTGCTTTCTTCTTATAATCCTAAACAATGACACGCGTGCCCAGACTTCAGTGCATTTGCATAATGAAATCGAATGGAATCATTTGGGATTTGTGACTGTGCAGATCTGCGCTCCAGTTTTTCAGTTTTATACACCATATTGTCATGGCTTGATGAAAGGAAGCTGGGAATGCAGATATTTCTGCTAGTGCAACAACCTCATCTAATTTGTGCTTTGTTATTTTATTAATAACTTTGTTGTTAAAGTGTAGAATCTGGTCCTGAGGTTAAATTGGGTTTTATAGGTAGTTAATTTAATGAATTATATTAATGTTATTAGAATTAAATTACATAAATGATTATTAATTTATTATCTAAGTTTGGGGTATTTTGAATGTAGTTTCTTAGGCTGCATTTATGTGATAAAATACAGTAAAAAACTGTGACTACAATATTGTTAAATATCATAATTTAAAAATACTGTTTTCTATTTGAATATATTTTAAAATGTAATTATTCCTGTGATTACAAAGCTGAATTTTAAGCATCATTACTCCAGTCTTCAGTGTCACATGATCCTTCAGAAATCAATGTAATATGCTGATTTACTGTTCAGGAAACATTTCTGATCATTATCATTGTTAAAACATTTGTAGTGCTTACTATTTTATTTTTGTGTTTCCTAACAGTATTTTTGTGTGTGTTTATATTCATACCTTATATGCCGTACCTTGAACATGGCACTTTAGAATATATCACCTCTACCAGGGTCCAGCACCAAGTGTGTGTAAATCATGTAAATCAAACTAAACTGGAGCAGACAAGAAACGTAATGGGTTGTCAAACAAACTGACAATAATTGTTGTCTTTTTTAAATCAAAGCTGTGAGAGAGTCCATTTAACCCTTAAATGCATACCTCGGGATGTCATTCACTACCCTCCCTTTCATTCATTTTTTTAAAGTTACACATCAACCTTCTTAGTTTTCCTTAATCTATTCATTATAAACAATATGACAAGAAATCAATGTTTTCTGATTATTTTTTTGTAAAAAGTGATCTGCTAGCGACCTGAGGTATGTATATTTTCCCTGCGCAACAATAATTAAATATCTGATGACTTAATAAGTGAAATTCACCTTTATTCCACTGTTTGATACACAATCATGATGTGATGTTTCACTCATAATTACCGCAGGCATAAAACAAAAGAATATCATTAGGAAAAACTGAACTGGCTTTAATGGCTTTACTGCAGAGCAATTACTGTCCGCAATGAAATATATGTGACACTGTTTTTTGATGGTGAATGTGGTGAATAAGCTGCCAGTGATCAAAATATTGATTTTGAAGATGTTGAAAATGATAGTTTTAAGAATATGGTTGAGATCGTGAGTATTAGCCAGATGCTGATTGCCCTGAGGAAGTGTGCTCTGACGATGACAGTGATGGTAAAATCATATGCTCAAATTGAAGTCTCCAAGTTTCAAAATGGTTATTCTTTTGAAGTTGTTATTAAAATGTCAGGAGAGTTTTATGCTATTGCAGCAGTTAGAGATCCATCCATTTTAGATATATAGATCTGGGTTGCTAAAAACCTGAATATGTAATAATGATTGGTGAAACATTCATGCATTTAAGGGTTAACCCCAGGGTTCTTCATGAAATATTGAAGGAGTCATAATGTATGTTAAGAGCTGGAAGTAAAGTTTTCTAATGGCCTTTTTTTGCTCCCGTCTGCTGGCAGGGAGAAAGTTTTGATCGTTTGTGATCAATTGAGAGTAATATTGTACAAGGTTACATCGCCTCTTAAGTTTAATCATAGATAATTGGAAGGAATTTTTTCTCTGTTGGCCTCATGGGTCTACACTAATGCAGACGGGCTCTTATACTCTCTTTCACCCTTTGCTAAAATACTAGTCTATCCATTCCAAACCCTCTTACTGTACTGAGTCTCAGTGCCATTATCTCAGAAGCAGATTTCTCTGGAAGTCCCTGAGGCTGAAAATATAAAATCACTCTCTTCATGCAGAGATCAGCGAAGAACGTTAAAGTTCACCAGCCATCAGTTATGGAAAAATGTCCTTTTTTAAAAGTAGATGTGGTTGCCCTAAATCTGTACATATATGGGCATATTTTAATGGTCTGGAATTAAATCCTTAAATTACTTAAATTATTGGCTTACCCAAACATGTCCTTCCATGTTTGTCAGTGACTTTCTTCTGTGGAACATTTAGCATTTTTAAAGAACATACTGGAAGTGAATGAGGACTGGGCTTGCCAAATTCAATATGTTATTCAAAAATGTACCATTTGTGTTCCATGGGAGAACATCTTTCTGTCAATTACAGTGTGATTAGTGGTACAGTTTTGTTACAGGGTCTGATTGTGTATGTATGTGTACAGTATAAAGACAGTTTTTGATTTCCACATTACTCTAATTATACGTTCAGTGGGATTTGAGGTAATTTAGCCTATTTAGCCTTAGAATTAATTCATTAATATTATAATTATATGAATACAAGGCATTTAATCTTCTGCTAGAAAACATACCAACATACAAATGAACGTGATATATTATTTCAAGGACTGTAAGAAGCATGAAAAACTTGATTAGCATTTCCTGAAGGAAATACTTGTGCTTTCAAGGCAGAAAATTGTGCTGTCTTACGGAAATATAGACTTTATACTTATTTCTCTGTATATTAAATGCTTAAAGTGCCCCTATTATGGGTTATGAAAGGTTCATATTTTGGTTTTGGGAGTCCCCAACAACAGGTTGACATGCATGCAAGGCCAAAAAACACTTTCATTTTCTTGTAATATGGATTTATTTTTTACCTTATTTGCTCAACAACTCCCAAACGATTCGTTATTAATTTTTCCAAACCCCTCCTTTGCGTGACCATGATCTGCGGTGGTCGATTTTATTTAAAGCAGTGTTTGTGAGCTCAGTGCTGCTTTGTGTACAGCCGTTACCGGGAAAACAGCTATTTTTACTGCTCCCAAAGCAGCACCTAGTGGCAAAGAATAAGTTTGCATTTTCATTCAGACTAACGCGAAAATCACGTTTTCCCAGGTCTGCGCGCGCAACAAGTGGGCGGGCAATATGCTAATGTTTCATGTTGACTTCAACATGAAACGGCTTTGGGATTCCTTTTAAAAATGACTCGTTTCAATGATTCAGAGTCGACTCTTTCTTTTGAGAGACAATAACTTTATACACTGTGCACTTTCAGATTAAAAATTTTGCAGGATGTTTTCATTCACTCAGCTGTGTTACACACTGCATGAAAGGTAATTTTCAAAAAAATCCATCATAGGGGCACTTTAAAAGCATGGAAGTCTATTGTGTCTGTTTTCAGCTGCTGCACACAATAATCAACACATGGGGCTATAAATGGTTAAATATATACAAAGAAAAGAAAAATATATGGCTAGGAATTCTGGTTAGATTTTCTATGTATGTGTGTATATATACAGTATATGCTGTTTTAAACCTTGATAATAATACATGTTTCTTGAGCACCAGCATGTTAGAATGATTTCTGAAGGATCATGTGACACTGAAGACTGGAGTAATGATGCTGAAAATTCAGCTTTGTCATATCAGGAATAAATTACATTTTAAAATGCATTAAAATAGAAAAATAATAATTGTAATACTATTTCACAATATTACTGTTTATAAATACAGCCTTGGTGAGTAAAAGCATTACGTTATCTTACCAAATCCAAACTTTCGAACGATAGTGTACAGTACATATACATGCATGGATATTGATGGCTGGATGGATTGTGAAGAATAAAGCATTTGGCATTTCTGGTCAGGTGTACATGATCATCAGTCATTTGGCATGGTGCCAGTAGCTGTGTCCGCTGCCACATTGTGGATAACGACTTGCACACAAATGTATTTATTAAAATGATGAACTGCAAAACAGAGAGTGAGAAACTTGGTGGCTCCTCAGTGGGAGAAACTGCATGCTCTCACGTGGAACAAATGAATGCAAGAGATGAATATGGAAGTGACTCCTCTGTGAGTGTGAAATTCAGATGATGTGTCCAGAGGAGGTATTTTCATACTGTGAGAGTGTGTCAGAGCGCCCGCTCCACCCTCAAACTGCTTTGTGAAACGCATGAGTGTCACTGGGGGCTCTGCTCGCCACGGGCAGTATAATAAAATGAATATACCTATGCTAATTCACCACTTCAATTTTGTCACCAAATCTCTGGATGCAGAGAAACCAAATTAAGGACAGTTCATCTGGGGTCTTACCTCATACCTAAGGGGTGCGTTTCCCAAAAGAAACTATGGTCGCAAGTTCCATCCGAGTTCTATGGATTTAACGATCATATTTAGCTAACGATGCTTTTAGGATTTTTTTTTGTGGTTTGGGGGGGGGTTTGCAGGGCCCCGGTGCAGGTTGTTCCCATGGGCTCTGTTTGAAATTGTGTAAATAGCACAAATAAATAAATAGAACAAAGATACAAAGTAAGCAATGTTTAAGTTTTTCCAAGTTTGCAGGTGCTAAGGTACAGAAACAGAATAATAAAATGTATAGCGTTGAATAATCTTCACTGTATAAATTAAATATAGATGAATTCTTGTTTAAACTACAAAGTAATTCAGTCAAGAGCAGGGAGTGATTTTCTCTCTTTTATTTTCTTGGATATCAGCTAGTAAATTAGGCATGGCCACTTTAAGAGGTAATGCATGGATCCAACATAATACATGTCTGATTTCTTTCTCAACTGTTTACGTTCACTTAAGACATAACTGACAATATTTCGGGGATACTCGCCAAAGATGTGTATTTCGACATAATTTTGTATGTATTTGTCTGTTCAAGCGCAAGAAGAGGCAAAACTCAATTTAGCGTTCAAGAGCTGTGAGACGCATGTGTGCATAGAACACAGTGCGCGGGTGCTGAATTAAGCTCTTTTTATGTCTTTTTGTGCTTGCATGTTTAAAGTGGCGAGGTGTATTTGTTCGTTCAAATGCAAGATGACACGAAAGCGAACTGAATTTTATGTTTGTGACCAATCTGAGATGCGGCTCTCTGTGTGCACACCGAACACAGCATGCTAGTACTCAGTTGAGTTCTCAAGCATCTTGTGCTTGAATGCTTTAAAATCTTTTGAATCTTTAAATTGGCAAGGCTTAAAAACACATGCAAATTATAAGCTTTTGTGACGATGTGCAGCAGTGGGCCATCAACTGTTCTGAGTATCTTTCATGCTGGCCTAAGGCAGTCGGTTGAAATCACTAAGGAGCCCCCACAGCCATGGGCCCCTATAATCATCACCACCTTTCACCCCGCTAGCTACGGCCCTAACCTCAACTGCAGGGTTTATGCATCTGTGCTTGCCATTGTCATTTCATCATGCTCACTGGAGGAGAAAGTGTTCAATAAGGTCCATGAACTGCAAACATTTTATCTTCAGAATGTTATTTTTAGGTTTGTGCTCAGAAAGTTTAGAATGTTGAACTACTAAAGGTGCATTATGTGAATACCACATAAGTGGTGATGTGGTGGACTGGTTGAAGTTGCTTGCTGACTGCAAGGCTGTAGGTTCAAAACCAGGTTAATGCAAGAGCCATCAAAAATGGGGCCTCCAGCAAGAGCAATAGTTCACCCAAAATTCCCGCCCTCGGCCTTGTTCCAAATTCATGTTTTGTTTTGTGTTTTTGTTTTTTTGAGTAACACAAAAGGAGAAATTCTGAAAAGTCGTCACACAGCTCTCTTCTATGTAAAGTCAGTAGTCCGTGCAGTTTTAAAGAAATTAATATGTTTTTAATCAGCAGTTCATTAAATCAAACGTGACATTTGTCATTTAAAAAAAAAATCTATTTATAAAATGCTGTTCTTTTGAACTTTCTATTCAATAAAGAAACCCAAAGAACTGGTTTTCACCAAAATATTGTTTCACCAACAATTGTTTAATTGCTGTATTTTTTATTTTTGCTGTATTTTTAATCAAATAAATCAAACATTGAGTATATATATATATATATATAGACATATGTAGTATGTAAAATGGGTGTAGTTTTTGTTTTAGCCCCCCACCCCACCCCACCCCCCCCCCCCCACACACAAGGAAGTGGTCAAAATTGGTGTATGTACTCAAAATAAAATTAGTATGCACCAAAATTAATTAATAAATTAATAATAATAATAATAAATTAATTTGCACCAAAAAAACAAACAAATAAATAAATAAATGTGTGTGTGTGTTTGTGTGTGTGTGTGTGTGTGTGTGTGTCTATATATATATATATATATATATATATATATATATACAGGGCTTAATTTGTGCTGGAACAAGCCGGATCCGGATCCGGCACCTCCGAAATCCGATCCTGCACCTAATTTTGGCGGATCCCCCTCCTCACGCGCCAATGAAAGACGTTCGTGCTGCTGACCTATAGCGTGCATATATTTCATGAAAAATCTTCTATTATGAGCGCGCTTGCCGCACATCTACATTTCAAATAACAAACTTAAGCGCACAAAAGACGCGACATGTGAACGGCTGCTCACGTGAGGCTTCTCTCACAAGACCGAATGCACGAATGTTACATGCGTTTTCTTTCTCAACTGTTTTCATTTAGGAACCTACTGTGCTAACGAGGATACTCGCCATGATGGCCATTTAGACGTCATTTTGTGTAGCCTATATTTGGTCGCTTAAGCTCAACAAACTACAAAAAAATAACTCTTATAATACTCGCGAGGCGGCTACGCGCACAATTTGGATGTGACTGTGTGAGCACACAGAATACAGCCTCTGGAGTGCGCCAGTACCAAATGGCTTAAAAATAATTAAAAAGATGTGCAAATTATACATTTTTGTGACAATGCAACAATGACCCAATTAGTCAAGTGAGAATTCTGTCAGCTGTCCCGAATTGCGAGTGAAAGTCTTGTATGGTGTGGTCTCTCTCTTGAGAGAGTTCATGGTTTCAAAAGCTGGTTTCAAATGACTGATTTAATCTTATAGTTTGTGTGGATTTATTTGCTCATCTAACCTACATGCTTTATTGAATAAATGCAGGAATTTCCCTCATTATAAACTTGAAAGCTGAGGGAATGAGTAAAACTATGCGATATAGCTACACACAACCCCCCACCGAAGTTCAGGACCTGATTAAATATAACTCTATTATACAGAGATTTGTAAAATAAAATTTCACAACTTTTACAAAACTTTTTCAGGCCTGGAAATTGCTGTTTTAAAATTTCATGGCTTTTCCAGGTTATTCATGACCGTACGGACCCTAAAAGCAACTGCACGCTGTTAATCACTTAAACTGGTCCACCAATGTGATTGCGCAAATGCTCTGTTACCTCTCCCTCCTGTAATCACATGCCGGATCCATTACCCCGCTTTGTTCCGGGACCTCGCAATTGACAAATTAAGCACTGTATGTATATATATATATATATATATATATATATATATATATATATATATATATATCACGAATTAGTCCATACAATATACAATGTGTACACTATATTTCAAGACTTGAAAATGTAAGTTAAAAATAATAATAATAATAATAATAATAATCATTTGAAACGTTCCCTTTGGCACTGAAATGTCAGTTGTATTTGTGATGATAAGATTCAAAAATGGCACATAATTGATGCCATCAACAATTGCAAATACCAGTGATTCTCACATAGCTGAATGTGAATTGTAAATACATGAGAGTGACTGAATGATGACAGAGAATTTTCATTTTTGTACTATCCCTTTAACCCAAGGTTTCTCTATGTGAATCGTCCCTGTTATAATTGTATTGCAAATGTCTTCAGATAAAAGCTGCTTCTAAATGCCTGTGCACTCTGAGTGTGCACTAATACTAGAAAAGAGACTGAGAAATGGAAAAGGAGAAATTCTGCTCATGCCTGTTCCACTAGATCAGAGCATTTGAGAAGGGAGGGGCCGAGGGTCTTAGAGGATGCCTGTCTCCATAAGCAATGACACTTCCGCACCCTATTAAAAAGATGCATTAGCCCCAGCGCACTAGGCGCTAATGGCTCCAGAGTTTGGATGACTTTTTCTATTATTAATATGCCTGCACGGTTACAGAGTTATTCGTCCGGTAATTAAAGACAGAGTGCGCATTGATTTCCACCGAGTCCGCGAGCATGTGTGGAGCCACGCATCCCCCGTGTTGTGTGTTCACCGACAGAAGCTATCCGTCTTTTCCCAGATAGGTTCACAGGGGAGCTGGCAGATTGAAAGCATACTTTCTGTCATAACTCTGCATGGTCACAATTAAGCTGTTAAATTCTGTTTCACCACCATATTAGCGCTGACAAACCCAGTGTGGAAGCTCTACTCAACGCATCAAAGAGCATTAGCTTAAAATAACACCGGAAACAACACCGGAGTAAAATCTCTGTCTGACAGATGTCAGATGTCTTGTTCACAAGCTTCAGGTGTTGATCTTAATAAAGATCATCATCACTGGTAAATGATAAGATGTATTTCAGGCTCATTTTCAGTGGATTTTAGCTAAATATTTCACTTTATCCACTGTTTTACATTTTCATGAACCAAATGATTTAACCTGAATCGCAAACCGATTTTCCAGACTAGCTTGATTGATTCATTTGAGCTTTACAGTTCACAGATTTTAAATAAGCAACAGAAAATCATGATCGCTGAGATACAGAAATATTGAATGTTGAGTAAAAAAAAAAAAAAAAGTAGTTCAAAAGGTCATAGGCGTGATTTTAAAAGTAATTCAAGCAGCTACTTGAATGGGGAAGAACTAAAATCTCCAAAATTGTTATCCCCAGATCTGCCATGCCAAATTATCTGTCAAATTGGCAAAGAATACTATCATAAATTTCAGTGCCTGTAATGCATAATACAGTGGTTTTAGTCGTTCGTTTTGTGGGTACGTGTGATCAGTCTTCTGTGCTGTTTACTTTAGAGTAAATTTGCTTTTTTCCAGACTGCTTGAATTCTCCTGCTCCTTAAATTGTTTCTAGTCAGGCCAGGTCGGCTGCTCAAAAAAAAAAAAAAAAAAAAAAATACAGAGCAGTTCTGTTTAGTGCCACTAGTGTTGCAGAAATGGCATATTTCACATTTAAAGGTTGCATGCTATAAAAATAAACATTTCAAAATGCAAAATGTGCTGTCAGTCATTGAAAAACAACATGCCATCAAACCATCAACTGGCTTGATTGATAAAATGATTGATAATAGTGCAGTTACTGTATCGTTTACTGTTTGTGATTGGAGTATTTTATGAGGTTGCATTGAGTGTGGTTAGTTAAGTACAGTGTGGGTAGAAGAACAAACCTGCTTTACACAAATTAGCTTCCCTCTCTCGCTCTCTCTCTCTGTATTTATTTGGCCATCTTGTTCCTGTCTCACTGAATATGCATGAGTCCACACCAAAGCGAGTCCCGCACCCTGGCTCATGTTCCTCATGAATGCTGTACTGGCTGATCCATACATGGCATTAGCATCACGATAAACACAAATTGGAACGGAGTGTGATTGCTTCCTGGTCTGCCTGTTTGAGCCAAAGCTGTGCGTGTGGGATAAAGAGGCCATGATCTTCTTCCTAAATGACGTTTTAATTAAACAGCGTGCCTGCCACATATTAAACGGCTTTGAAGAGACTTACCTTCCACCCACGGCGTTGATTCTGCTCTGCCGCGGTGCGTTACAGGCACACCCACATCTATCTATCATTCTGTTGTTCTATCGTTCTTTTTATCTATCTATCTATCTATCTATCTATCTATCTATCTATATATTTATCTATCATTCATTTGTTCTGCCATGCATACTATCATTGTTTGTTTGTTTGTTCTATCTGTTGTTCATTCATTCCATCTATCTTTATTTGTTCTATCGTTCCTTCTATTGTTCATTTGTTCTATACCTTTTATTTTTCTGTGCCGTGATCTGTGCTTAAATGAATTCATCTCACTGGCCATATTCTCTCTGTCTGTTTCTCTTACTGGTGTGATATTCTTTTCAATATACAGTAGTGCATCTGATGTAAAAACAGCACCTGTTGAGACACTTCATAAGCAGATGATAGCTCTATGTTCCCAATGTTTCTCTATTTGGTTAATCGTCCAGATTCCCTTTTGGGAATATTTTGGCTTACTTTATAGCACTGGCTATTCTGCCAAATGTCAGCTTCAGGGTGTGTATGTCTGTTTAAATGCTTACGCACAGATAGAAGTGGTGTGAATCTGTATCAACACCCTTCCTTTACCAGTTCACATGACTGAATACATCCTGATCACACAACAACAGTGTCCATGTTCAATTTAAACTAGCTAAATAACAGCCAAAATGAAGTAAATATGTGCAAACACCTTACAAAGACGTGAGAAAGTAACCATATTTCAAACAACTTGAATAAATTGACCTGTTCGTGGCAACAAACTCATCTGATTACAGACCGTTAAATGTTTATGAATGGGAGTGTCTTAGTCTATGCATTGTCGTGTGTGTGTGTGTGTGTGTGTTTGTTGTAACCTTGCACCAGAGGCTGTGGTACAGTTCTTGGCTCTTAGACCATTTGTCATGTGTCTGCTGCAACACACACTGCAGAGAGATAGAGAGAGAGAGAGAGAGAGAGAGAGGTGGTAGCAGAAAAGCAAATCATAGCTCTGCAGCACTAAATCTAATAAACAAATTTCTGTCTTTTTCTTTCAGTCTTCCAATCCCTGAGCTCTCCCTCAACTGTGACCCACTCCTTTATCATCTAAAGATGTCGGAAATTGCCTATTAAAATATTTCAACGCTACAAAATTACATTTTATGTATCATATGGATACACATATAGTATATCAATCGTATATCGTTTTATATTTCTATCTATAGTTTTATCATTCTATCTGTCCATTGTTTTATCTGTCTATCTAACACTAGCATGGTTTTGTCAGTATAGTGGCCATGTTGCTTGTGATTGCAAAGGCACCTTGAATATAATCAATACTTTATATTTAGAATTGCTTAAAGCAAGCTTACCTCCTTCTCGGCCTGATTTCTTTTTGGCAGTTTATTGGAAGACTGTATAAACATTGTGGAAAAGTGGGTTTGAAATGTCATCTGTAAATGCCAGAAAATGAGAATACAGCAAATTGTATGGGTACTGGACATTGACTCAACCAATGATGTGAATATTGGGGTTTGTATATTTGATCTAAATCTGCCTTTTCACAATCTTGCCCGCCAACAGACCATTCGCTTTGAATCGAGAGTAGTACGGGAATTTTCGGGTCTGATTTGAACTTTCAGGCATTGAAATATTTGAACCTTTTTAGCTAGACTGCGTGACCAGCAAAACGGATGTGAAGGATTTTAATGAAAACTGTGAGTGTGAGGTGAGAATTGCCGGTATTTTTTGAGCTAAAATGCTAACCTTTGTACACCATTTCTGTAAAATGTGCCGTTATGATTATTATAATTATGTCTGAAATAATTATTGAATAGTTGCTACATAATTATTTATGTCTATTAGCTCTAGAAAAGTGGTTTTCTTTCAAAGGTATTGTTGGCCATTGTTTTTTGGATGTATTCATACATTCATTATTAATTCATGTTACCATACCTTATTAATTTCATTTCCATGCTTATATGGCGAGCAGGCGATGTGTAATGACTGCCACTAGGTGGCGAAATGCAAAACTGTATGCAGATAGTGGGAAGTTGGCTTAACAATGGAAAACAGTGTTTTGAAACCATTTTGTGAACAACATTTTTATTGTATTAATGTGAACAATCAGTGGATGCAATTCCAGGAGATGTTTTATATTCTAATTTTGCATCAAAATTTGCTTCAGAATTACACATTACAGAAGTAAAAACGAATACCGTTTCATGTGGACTTTGATTGTTTTCATGTATTCAAGAGAGATGCTGCAGTAGAAAAAGCTCATTTTTGTTCTCTGTGCGTGAATGTGCTTTTCATAAGCCTTGCTTATGCTGAACTGAATGTCATGTTTAATATTTGATCGTGCCGGTTCTTCTGGCTGCTCATGTGAAGTGCTACTGCCTTGTACAACATGATGGAACAGGAACTTCTTGTCAGAAACACAATCACAGCAAAAGTTCAGTTTATCACCTCATATCATCCCCTGATATTTATTTTCCTCTCTCAGTAGTGCGGGAAACTTCATCTGACCGGGGCATGACACTTCTTGTATTGTAGTTAATCCTTACTAGGCCACGAATCCACCAACCCTGCAAAAACAGAGATTATGTCACTCTTTGTTTTTTTTGCAAGTGCTCGATTTGCCAGTTAATGGGCTCCTGTCCAAAGTTCATGCCCCTGTCCTGCATTCTGCCCCTGTAGCATGCTTCAATGGGTAGTTTTATAAAATGCTGTTGTCTTTCTCTCTCTGTCATTGTCTTTCTCACCCTCTCTGTCTTCTTAGTAGGCAGTATTCACTCTGGTCCAGGCCATCTCTCTGTGTTTTTCTCTTATCTTGTCACTCTAAAGGTTCTCCAGCTATTGATTCTCATTGTAAGGCAAGCCAAGGGGCTGACTGTAATCTTGGCACATTATAGCTTTATTGAGTGGGTTTGGGCCGAGGTGACACCCATCTGTGTTCAGCACGGCCAGTCCTGCCTCTTAATAAAGATGGCAGCAGCATGTCAAGGCAGGGTTAAGGACAAAAAGAACAGTGCTGGTTTATTTGTCAAACACAAATCAGACACATAAAACAATGAAACATAAATACCTAAAGCACACATTGAAAAATAAAGCACTGTACTATTTTGTTCCACTTCAGCTGTTAAAGAGATTTTTCCCAAAGAGTTCACACAAATATGAACAATTATTTACTCATTCTCATGTTGTTCCAAACCTGTAGTTCTCTTATGGAACTTTTGTTGACTTTCATTGTATGGACTAAAGAAGTTCAAACATTCTTCAAAATATCTTCATGTTGCCCAGAAGATCATCATACAGGTTTGGAACAGCGTGAATGTGGATAAATGATGACAGAATGTTCATTTTTTAATGAACTGTCACTTTAAAGCAAATACAAATTGAGCGTCTCTGCAAATTGAATAAATTAATAAAAGAAAACGAAAGATACATTTGTAAGCTGTAAATACATTTAAATTGTGTGCTGTTCTATTTCCAACCCAACCTCAATGGATCAATGTGTAATGACATTTCTGAAGATGACATTATGTTGCTTCTTGCACGTGTTGCAACACTTTCAAGTGAAATGTACTGTAAAAAGTGGCTGTAAAACCACATGGAATTTTTTTTCAGAAACAGATGAACATGAATGTGGCAACATTTATTGCATTGGTTGTATGCAGTTCAGAATGAAATGTCCAATGAGTGCCTCTAATGCTCGTTAAAGGTTAAATCACTTTTGAAAATAACATACAGCCTACAAAAAAAACCTAACTGCTAAATTAACCATCCCATTTTAGCTTGCTTGTACAAGCATGTGAGCTCTTTTATTGTGACTTGTGTTTTACGGGACTTGTACCCAATTCATCAAAAGTGCAATGCTATACCAGGTGAGCTACAGAACAAGTTTACTATGCTAGAAAAGCCATATGCAAACATCAAAATGTATTAGTTTACAACTATGGTAAAAGTGTTTTGAGGTCTTAACATGGTAAAAAGTCTTTATTAATCAATTATCTGCCCCTGTAATCATAATTTGTGTGAAAACGAAGAAAAGTTGTGGGTGTTTTACTGCCATTTTACTGTTATTTTATGCTGGAAACTGCAGTGAGTGTAGGTTTTTGGAGTTTTTTCAAAAATGCAAGTAGGGGTGCTTTTTTCAGTGAGCTTGTGTTTCTATTCCTTTGCACTCAGTCTCTGTCCTTTGTGACAGCTCCTAACCCTCTCTGTGCACTAGTGTGGAAGAAATCCACTCAATACAGCCCAAAACACCAAAAGTCTACTACTTTAGGGATGTGCCATACAATATACAGCATTGTGATTATCTTCAGTACGGTCTATGATTGCTAGTAAAGTCGTCATACATACACACAAATGTAAAAAATGCACTTTTCTGAATGCCTAAATGATGCATATGGTGTCGATTTTACATTACACTCACATCTAAATCATTTAGCAGATGCTTTTACCCCGAGTAACTTAAAAAAGTGCTTTAGCCATGCATATGAGACCAGCAGAGATCAACAGATGGCGAGCATGTAATCTGGAACGAAGTGCTTCCTGTATGAATACAAACAAGTGCTACTAGTACAATAAACCCAATACAGATAACCTAGCACAATATAACCTAGAGCAAACAAGCCAAGCAACCAGGAATGAATTGCAATTTAATATACATTTGTTAACCCAGTCACAGCCTAGCCACAATGAAAATGTGCACACTCCATTTAAATGATTGAGTGCAGTAATATGTAATAATATGATTTAAGTACTGAATCCAGTACAAACCACAGCAATATCAGCATATTTGGAATCACTTGTTATAGGAGCGATTGGCTTTTTCATGGAGGTTTTTTTTCCCTATCTTCTCATTCCCATAAAGTTTTAGAGCATTTTTCTGATTTTTCACTTGCTCTGACCTCTTGCCCTGCTTTCAATTCCACAATATATGGTGTTAAATGCAATTCATTTAAGCAATTCATAACATAACAGTGTTGCCGTATCCTCCATTATTGGCATTATATAAAAATTTGTTTGTTCTTTTTTGCCTAAAAACACGAGAAGCCATAGGTTGCATTTTATTTATGTAAATCAGATAAATAATAAAAAATAAAATATAATCAAATAAAATGAAGAAAATATTAAAATAAGTGAGTCACTTTTTTTTAAAGGGATAGTTCACCCAAAAATGTACAATTCACTTTTAAACGGTGACTATCCCTGTAAAGCGAATACAGATTGATCGTTTCTGTAAATTGAATAAATTGACAGAATAAATAACATTTCAGCATCTTAAAAATGCAACTGTTTAAAAATGTATTGCTAGTTTGAATGCAGTTCAAGTCGCTTACATTTGAGTCGTGTGCTGTTCTATTCTGAATCAGATTAATGAAATAAAAAATAAAAATAGTTAATGGAGTTAACTTTTTAGGCTTTTTATTAGTAATTTATGAAGGCAATTTTGGGTTTCTTTTATTAAACCAGGTTGCTGGTTGTTCTTGTCAGATCTGGCAACGCAAGGATGTATGAATTAGTGTGTGAAATAAACGCTTATTTTCTCGCCTGATTCGACTTTGAAATGAATCTATCTCTCTTTCATTTGCTCCATCTCTCTTTCTCCCTTTTGGCAGTGTTAGCATACAGAGAGGTGCCCACTTCACTTAGCTCTGGCTGAATATGATTTGGTCTGAGTCGTGTTTTTAATATTTAATAAGCTGTGCAGCGTGTAATAAGGCCTGCCTGTTGATAATGATATTTACATGGCACAGGCATGCCATATCAAAAGGCTTTATTTATTATCAGCCAGACTGCGGGAAGCAGAAAGGGCTCGGTCATCTGGTTTCCTCAGCGTGTCGTGTACTGCAGGTGAAGCGCCGGCTTTGTGTGACTTCAGTCACTCGACAAATCTCCACAACCCCCTCCCAGTTCCCAGGTGACTATTATTGCTGTGCACTGCGAGGGCAACACGAAGCTAATCTTTCTCCTTGCACCTACTACCGTGTGCAGTTTGTTTAGGGCAGGGTGTTATCTGGGGCCGTAATGAGGAACGAGGGTTGCCTAGCCAACCCCTGCGTCCACCCGCTTTGTTTAGTCTAAAATTACTGTTGCTTAGCATGCCGGTTCTGCTGGCTGAATAACAACCATTATTAGCCTGTACATCTGTATCTGTTATCACTCAACACACGTAGCGTACTGTTAGCGAAGACTTCAACAACAGTTTGTGTGTAGTTGCGTTATGCTAATTTTTATGACTACTAGAACTACGTTTGTTTGTTCAAAAAAAATTGCTCTTGTGTTTTATTGCGGATATTCGGTTTGACGTTTCGGAAATGTACTTTGTGCTGCGAGCCCCAGTCGGATCCTAATTAGCTTGTGTTGTTTTGTGCATCTCCAGTGAAACTAGGCTTTGTTTATTTGGGCTGACTATGGTGATTTGTAATCTTATAGCAGAACTAGGAGGATGAATGCGTGTTTAAACTGTAATAACTGTATAGTAGTTTAATTGCTGCATGCTTCATATTTCACAAATCGCAGGGGTTCAGTCTGCACAAGTTATAGTTCCCATATTGCACGAGTGTCATTTACTCACACTCATATCGTTTCAAACCTGTATGACTTACTTCACACAGAAGTAAGGAACACACAGAAAAAGGATGTTGCAAAAACTTTCTTTCTCTGTGTTTGTTGACTTTGTATGGAATAAGCAGTTGAACCGAAGTAAGAAAGTCATACAGATTTGGAAAGAAATGAGAGCGAGTAAATGATGACAGAACATTCATTTTTGGGTGAACTATCCCTTTAGAGCAATTGCAGATTGTGTAGAAGGCATAATCATGACTCTTGTCGCTCAAACAATAGAGTGCTAGCCATGCAAGGTCATGGGTTCGATTCCCAGAGAGTGGATGAACTGCTAAAAAATGTATACTGTAGATCAAAAGCAATGTAAGTCATTTTAAAAGCACAAATTGCACAAATGATAGTTCTGCTGTTGCACAAGTACAATTTTTTAAAAAAGCTTTAGAAATGGATATTGATTTCTGAGTCTTGCTTCACTTGAAGCAAACTTCTCCCATGCTGGCTTGGTTTTCACATGCTGAAATGGTGTATTTGCACCACTCCCCCTCAGATTTGTCTCCTACTGATTAAACTGGCTCTGGTTTTTTGTGTGGTTGAATGCTGGGCTGAAGATTGCGGTGTGACCCGTGACCTGGGCCGTGTTGTAATGCACTCCTTCTGCGGTAAATGTGTGGACTGCTCTTTGACCTGCCTTGAATTTGTTTACCCCCTCAGTCACTGGGGATGATGGCAGCCTCTGACCTTTGACCTCCTCATATCCTCTGGAGGGTTCAGTCACTGTAGTCTCAGGATGGCTTTTCACAGATGGTGTTAAATAGCCCAGTGATTCCAAACTAGCAATACTTTCGCGGCTTTCAGGCCGGTGATTGGATAGATTTCAGTTTTGCTTTGTTAAAGGGGTAGTTCACCCAAGAATGGATATTTTCCACTGCATAATCATGTGTAGAGATGTATGATTGTGGATCTTTCATATGAAGCAGAAATTGTCAATGAATTGGTTCATTTGGTTAAAAAAGCAGCCTGAATGAATCATTCAGTAAACCACCGAAGTATAACCAGAGTCGTGTTGAAAAAGCCAATTGTTTTTTGACATAACATTGTGACTACTTCTACCTCTGCTTCGGTCTGAGCTTTGCTTTAACTGCAAGGGTTTTTTAACGGAGGGCTTGATAGTTGTCAGAAGAAGAGGAAGTGAGTGAGGTGAAGAGAGTTTAACTCAAGGTTTGAGCAGTGTCTTCTGGTCAGGGCTTCAGAGGAAGAGGCAAATAAAACATCAAAGGCAAGGCACTGACAGGGCAATGGAGGCTTTTAAAAACCAATACTGAGACTGCAGAAAGGCCTTTCGTCAATTACAATGTTATTAGCCTACTCATAATGGAATAATGCAGTCCTCCAGGACAGCTTGGCTAATGCCCGAGAATGGAAAGTTAAACACACACTGTCAGATTAAAAGTGACGAGTGAAAAGGAAGAGTGATTAGGGGGAGGCAAAAAATAAAGAGAAAGAAATGGAGGGGGCGAAAGAAAGAAATGAAAATGTTCAAATCATGCTAGAGGTTTTACACCAGTATTATTCATTATATTCTATTTAAATTTGTATTATGTTTTTGAGTATGCAATTATATAATTATGTATTTTGAATTATATTTTATTTTTATAATTTCACGTTTTTAATTTTGGTTTGATTTAGTCATTTTTTATGTGCTTTTGTCATTTTTACTATTTGTTTGTAATATTTCTATTTAGCTTTAATTTAACGTAAATTTAAATTCAGTTAATTGCCATGACAGTTCTTATTTTTAAGGGTTTTTTTTTTTAGATTTTCAATTTAATATGTCATTTTAGTTTTAGTCATTTTATTATGTGCTTCTGACATTTTTTTAGTTTTATTTGTGATAATATTTCTGTTTAGCTTAATTTACTTCAACTTCAACTTATTTTAATTGTCATGTTAGTTGTCATGTTTTTAATATTATTTAAATTAAGATATAATTGTAGTTTTATTTTTGTATTTTCTTGTTTTTGACATATTTATTTGTTTGTAATATTTCTATTACATCAACTTAAACATTTCTTATTTTTAAGTGCCGAGGCAACAATTCTTATTTATTGATTTATTGATTTATTTTTTATCGATCAATCTATCTTAGGTTTTTAATTTAACATTTATATTTAATGTTTCATTTTAAGCTTTTAATAGTTTTAATAGTTTAATAGTTGTTAATAGTTTACAATAACAGCACTGTTTTACAAACTTCTGCAGCTAGAGTGCTGCTGTTGTACTGCAAGTGACATTGCAACATTTTTATTAAATTGTCACGTAATTTATGTTCAGTTTTAAAAATGTGAACACAGAAGCATTTTCACTAGCTGTCTCAGACTTTTGGACCCTTCTGTAGTGCCAGATAAATATACTGTAGGGAAAGGAAGGGCAAAGCCTACTTATGTAAGATGGAAATGTTCCTCTCTCGAGCTTCCTCACATGCTGTTCCGTCTAAGGCATCGTGGTCATTTATCATGTGAGCAGAAGCAGTGTTAGATGTAGCAGGTTCGGGCAGGTCCCTGTGCAGCCAGCTGAGGGTTTAGGTAAGTAGGGCAGAGACAGTATAGCAGCCGGCTGATTCTCAGAGCTCCTCTGCCAACACTCCCTCCGCTCTTCATACTAATGAGATCACACCATCCTCTGTCTGCTGCAGCCTCAGAGCGAAAAAGTGACGAAGTCTGCATCAGAAACTGCCCTTGATTCCGTCTGCGCTCCTGCCCTGTTTTCCCCCCATCACGCCTAGATTTAGAAGTGAGGTTTGTGCTTGCATTTTTAGTCGTGGTGCTGAACGAATCCTTCTCAGTTAGTTTGATACACTGACTATTTTTTTCCTTCACAAAGCGAATGATTGCATAACATGAGTTGAATCTACTGAATGAAGAATAAACCCTAGTGTTTTGAGAGAGACGCCCTATTAGTTTGTGAACAAACTATTATATCAATTATAATGACGCATACGCTGTCATAACGACAAAAGGATGTTATCTTTATAGCTTGATAAATGTCGAGCTTAGCAGCTGACAAAACTGAGGAAAAATAATATGTATTTGCTTCATTGTCAATAATTTAGAAAATGTTTTTGTGATTAAGGCAAGACGCTACAGCCAAAATCATCGTTCTGTGTTTTTTTCATACACTTGTCAATTTTGAGATTCTGGGTTATTTTGCTTTCATAACATGTCAGTTTTTCTGACTAGTGGAATGAAAACATAGAAAATAGACATGTAAGTGTTTATTTTATTTCAGTTTATCTCTTTGTGTCTGTATATTTCAATTACAGTACAAATCTTTAACGACCATTTTCTCAAAATTAGATTTTTTTTTTTTTCACGCACAAGGCCAGAAATCTTCCTTTCATTAGTACTTTCACCTAACTTTCACTTGTCATTCACCTGATTTATAATTTTCTTTTTTTTCTTTGGCCTTTGAAAGTATTTTCTGATTTATGGAGTGATAAAAAAAAAAAATCTGTAAAAACCATTAATATGTCAACAAAAATGGAACATTTTTGAATGTAGCTTTATCCAGTGTTCATATTTCTGTTCTGGAAATGTATGCAAATTAGTGCATATTTAATTAGATAATTAAATTTGCATATTCACATATATAACATTTCAGGAAACGTGTCTTGTCTAGTCTTAATGTACTGAGTAATCAGCAAGGGGAAGTACAGTATGGTGATATTTACCCTATTCACCTGTGGTATTTTAAACATTATTTCTCAAGATCTGTAGACGTTTTATAAAAAAAAAAGAAGCTAAGAATTTTTTTTTTTTTTTCTAGGCATGATCGATGTTTTTGAATGAATAAGTTGACTAAATGATTCAATAACTATTTCATAACACACAAAAAAGGCACTAGCTGTTCTCCACCTACTGTTATTATGATGTAACCTGCAGAAAGAGTCACCAATTGAATAAGTTAACAAATCTGAATCTTTTTGGAGATTGGAATCAAAAGGTTTGAGTCATTGGGATGAATCAGAATCACCATTTTCAGCACATGTGATACAAAGCACCTGGAAAGCGGCCCAAAAAATGGGCTTTTGCAGCTCAAGGCTACAGTACATAATAAATGTTTTGGCTGCTGTACTACATCATTTTATCAATATTAGATGTCATTTATGCTTTGGTGATTTGCTCAAAACAGCCAGGCTGAAGACCTGAGTGTCAAAAGATGGCGTATTTCAAATGCCCTACTTCCGGGTGGTTCTGAGACTTTGTGACATTGAAATGAGTGGGATTGCTAACAGATACTCTAGCTCTCTCTAAGTATTTTACATCTTAAAGTGAATGAGATATACTGCTGAGTGAGGGAATCAGCAATGGTTCACCTAGCATGCTAGCTCCATCTGCTGGCTACTGCCTGCCACATCTGCAGTACATATGAATGGAAAAAATGATTACATATTATGCTGTCCGATAAATGAGTTCTGTGACATCAGATTAATTGACTGATTAAATTTTTAAAATACAGAAAAAATTAATTATATTAGCCATTCAGATGGCAGTGAATTGAGGCAAGTATTCAAGTCACAGCTGCGTAAGTTTAAAGAAGGCCGGCAGTGCAGATTTAACCAGCTATTAGAAACATAAATGGCCCTTTTAATACAATGTCCTTCAGCGGCATTCAGCAGAGACTGTACGTCCGCGATGCAGCTCACCCCGTCGCTCAGGTTGTGTTTAGCAGCGATAATGCATTTATACTCATCTGAGAGGACTCACCCCTTATCACATCTCTAATGGAGTGCTGGACAGCAGAGATTCAGGGGGTCATGCCAAATTCACGCTGCAATAAAAATATTCACCAGCCGTGAGAGGTTTTGGCAATGTTCGACACGACAATGGTTAGGATATGAAAGGTGTTGTCCCGTAAAATGTTGCACAGGAATAAGTTGTTTTTTATGAGATTTATTAGGTGCATTTGTTCGGTCTCCCATCAAAAAAGGGGGGAAAAAATCACTAATATAACAACAGTGAGAGTTTTTTTTTAAAAAAGGCGAATTGAGATTTTGAGATCAAATTTTACTAATATATTTCTAAAATACCAGCAATCAAAGTTTTTTTCTAGGAACCTCAACATCACATTCTCATCAAATTTGAAAGAATGCATCCAATATAGGGCAAAGTGAGAGAAATGTCTGATTATAAATATATTTATTTCAGTAATGGATAGTATAGATAAAAGCAGTTCCATATAATGGAACTATGAATGCTATGACTATTTATGCTAATTTGAGTATTGCATTAGCTTAGCAACATGCTAACTCTAAACTCTACTGAAATTAAATATACGGGCAGTCATGTTATTGAAAAATGTAAATGTAAAATGTAAATTTATTTATTGTAATTAATACTTTTATTCAGCAAGGATGCATTACATTGAAAAGTATCAGGAAAGGCATTTATAATGTTGCAAAGGATTTATATTTTAAATAAATGTTGTTCTTTTAAACTTTCTATTATTGATCAAAGAACCCTGAAAAAAAAAGCATTACCGTTTCCACAAAAATATTAAGTACGACGACTGTTTTCAACAGTAACATGAAATGTTTCTTAAGCAGCAAATCAGCATATTACATTGATTTCTGAAGGACCATGTGACAAACTTTAGCTTTGCACCACAGGAATAAATTACATTTTAAAATCTATTAAAATAAAAATGCTTATTTTGATTTGTAATAATATTTCACAATTTTTACTTTTTTTTTGGCCATAGTTTGTGTCTGAACCTTTGCCATCTCTGTGTTGTGGTTAGTTGTTTTGGATGTATTGATCAGATAAGGCCAATACCAGCATGTAAGGGCCTCAACAGGAAATATTAGTGCTGATTGGACAAATGAAGAGTCTAGATGAAGGATGTGACATTCACATGTTGAAGGCTCCATGTGTGTAAAACGCACAGGAATTAGCTCCTATCTCTCTGTCAGTCTGAGAAGGCCTGCCACACTGTAGCACTGCAAATGAGCTCGGGATTAATGTCATCATGTGCCAACTCCAAATGTCGCCACGCTCGCAGTCTCCAGGGCCCTGCTCATGTGTGCCACGTGCAAGGGGGAATGTGTGTGTGCCCATCTTAAGCGAGCGTGACTGGGTGAGGTGTAGGCTATGTGTGAAGCTATCATCGTACTGCACTGCTCCACTTTTTTCTAAAACTGTCTGTCACTGTCACAACACTTCACCCATCATTCAGCCCTAAGGTTGTCAGGATCATCACCAATTTCGATACCACAGCAAAAACTAATGTACTGAACAAATTAAATTAAAACAATGGCATTCCTCAAATAAGTAAACAGCTTTTTCCCAATAATTATTCAAATATACGGTATACAGTAATAAAAAACAAAGAAATGGAGTGAATTAAGAATGGATTGTATGTATCTGCTACATTATAACAAGGCACTATGCATACTAATACAGATTGGAGCAGGTTGTGAATTGAGTAGGAATTTGTCCTCAATACTGCAGAAAGACTAGTGTCATTGTGGCAAACTTCTGGCAAACATTTTCATTTCATGCGAGTTCGCAAATAACTCCACTTAACCCTTGGTACCCTTGGTAAAAAAGCGTTGTTTAAAATGACAGCAGTTTATGGTGAAATTGGGATTATAAAAATGATCAAATGACCAGAAATGGTGATTATAAAAACAGGATAATTCAATAACAAAGAGTATAGGGTACAACAGGTCTAAAGGCGCACTGGGGTAAAAGGCACATTTGATTTTATTTTCCTTTAAACAACTAGATGGTGCAAAAATTAACCCTAAGCACTTTTCTTAAAGGGGTCATGAACTTTTTTATTATGTTATACTGTTCTCTGAGGTCTACTTATAATGTTATCAAGATGTTTACATCAAAAAACATAATTTAGAAGTAATATTTGCTGTCCTGTTTTAACTCCCCTCATCAGAACGCTCTGTTTGAATAGGCATGGTGGATTGTAGACTCGGAAGTAAACACCCACAGCTAGGATTGGCTAGAGTTGTGTGTTTGACAGCCTACATCCTTCACAGATGGATGGTGCTGTGATTTAGGTTAAAAATGCATAAATACTCAATACATATCAAACGATCTGTAAAAACAGACAAAGCAATAGTGACCATGTAAAAAAACAGTTAGCCTAATCATACTTGTGTTTTGCGACATGACTGTCTGATCAGTATAGTCAGCACAGCATCGTCTTTTAACTTCAATCTTTCTGAAAATCCCATGTCGAATTATGCCTTGTTTGTAAACGAATCCGCGGTAAAATTAAGTGAACAAAGGACCGAGTTCTTACTGACGCGGTTTGGATCTTCAGTAGAAATAAATTCCATCCACTCTTTTCCTAATGTTGGGATCAGAAGGAAGGCAATGCAAAGACTGTTTTTCCACAGCTTGGCACTGCACAGCATCTTGTTGTCTTCGGAGCATGTTTATCATTTGATTTCTGCGTAGAACTGCATTAGCCTTTCTCGTTATTTCTCGTTAATTACATGTGTAAATCGGTGGGTGGGGCTAAACAGGCAGTGATGTAGAAGCAGGCATTGATAGCGCCATATTTAATTTTTGACAGGAATGAAAACAAGGCTATGAGGGATAGAAGTTCAGTGCGTTTAATGGATTGTACATACAGACATACAGAATGTTCAGCTGGTGAAATGTTTTTTCGGGCATTCTAAAGACTGCAAGTCTATCTCTCACAGCCTTGTTTCCATCCGCATTCAAATTCAAAATGGCGTCTAACCTGACTGAGGTTTACTATTGGTCAAATCTAATGCTGACTCGAGATCATCACAGTGTCCTCAGATAATTCCTACAAAAGCGTATTTCACCTCAGAAAAGCTGTTTGCCTTGCATGTCAATCAGGCCTGCCTGAAATGGCCCGGGGAGGAGACAGGAGGCTGCAGTCGTACCCCTCTCTGTGATCTGTCATCCTCCACAAATGTCTGCTTTACCTCTGTCTCAGGAGGGATTCATTATATGAACAGGCATTAGCAAACGCTCGCTGAGAGGTTTGCTCTCTG
>JAFVLL020022461.1:0-28344 GCA_021397915.2 Tor tambroides
CATCTGAATCTAACCATGTCATGTCAACAAATGGAAAAGTCAGCCATCTATTAATTATCATGTTAATTACTGTGCCTTTAGCCCCAACAGCAGGGACACTTTTTACCCCAAATACCATACTTTTACATATTCTTTCGTTATTTAAAAACTGTTGCTTTAATTATTTTAAACAAAACTGAAAATTGTTAAGAAGACCTTTGTCTCAAAATATATGCATTCATTTTAGCAATTCTAATTTGCTACTTAAATCTACAACATTTTTAAAAACATAAAATATTAAATCAAGTAAGCACAGAATCAACTTTGCGCTGGTGCGCGCGATCGCGTCAAGGATCAGACAAATATACCAGCCCGATCTCACGGCAATTCACTCGTACGAATTCATACGATTTTTGCCAAATCGTACGTATTTTACGAGTTGCCAATTCGTATGAATTTGTACGAATGACCTACACCTAACCCCGCCCCTAAACCTACCCGTCACTGGAGTTTAGACAAATCAGAGGTCGTACAAATTAGCCACCTCGTAAAATACGTACGAATTGCCGTGAGATAGCGTTGAATATACACATACATCTTGAAAAGCGAATGTTTTGGAAAGTGCTACGCCACGTTTTTGTACCATCTAGTGGTTTAGATGAAAACAAAATCAAAGGCTCCTTTAGCCAGGTTGGGCCCTATCATCATTATTATTGTCTTTTTTATTTTATTTTACAGACCAACAGTACAATTACAATTATAACATTTATGAATGTTGATGAAGTTGCTTTTTCTCAGCTTTTATTTTGGCAGAAGCCCACAGGAAGACCTCAGTGCTTTTTGTCGACAACAGCAGATATATAAATGATTTTTTGGACTTTGAACCCAGGCTAACTAGCAGATAGCACCGCGAGCTCGTGCAGCACTCTTCAAATGCATGCATTCATGTGTGTATTAGAAAACACAACGTTCTGCAGTTTTAATTGTTTAAGGCCATTTTGCGATTTCAATCATCATACAGTAACCAGCAACAACCACCCTTCCTCTTCTCATCGAAGACATGCGATACTAAACAGTCTCTCGCTGTCTGTGCTTTTGCATCTTTCTCTGACAGTTTTAGATGCTTCCACACTGCTGACGTGTTTGCTGCATTTGTGTGCGCCTCTAATCAATGGCTTCACGTCATTATTCAAAACAATTTATTTGGCCTTTTCGCTTATTTGGCTGAACACCGAAAGAGCTTTTTTTTGCTGTTTTCTTCCGAATAATTTTGGTTGCCGAATATTCGGTGCATCCCTAGTAATTAGTATGAATGGGCCTTAACACAAATGGTTACATTTCTTACAATTCCCATCCCGAGTCATGACACTTGATCTTTGCTGCAATGGCGACCATACCACCAATAGCAGGTGAGAGCAGTTTTTGGTACCTAGAGGTGGGAGAGTGTTGTCATGTTTCCACAAACAGATCCAATCATCGAGTCTTACACACACAAGGAAGAGACTCTCTTTAGATATGAAGGGCAGTTGAGTTATTTTCAGTGGCACCTCGAGCTACGCAGACCAGAATAGCTCAGGCACTGCGGTGTCCTTGCTTTCTGTAAAATTAACCATGTTCCTACCTTCCTGACCCAACGTCCCACAAGGCTCTTTTGTGAGTTAAGCCCAATTCAGAGCGCAAATGTTCATTGCTGTTTAAAGACTGATGATATCAGAGGCTTCTGAACCGAGCTGCACTGGTCACAGATGTTTCATTCGGATAAATGAAATATATTTCTGTCTGTTCCACTGCCTGAGTGTGTTTATATACACATAAATCTTGAGATATTGAAAAGAAAATGGGAGCAATAAAGTATCCTGGCTCCCACCTGCTTTGAGTAAGTTTGTCCCTTTTGCTGTTATCAGCTCACCGTTCTGATGAGAGGTGACAGACGCTGTGCTTCTATCTTTACCCTTCTCTATTTATAGTGATCCTCTCATCAGCCAAATGTATTCCTCCTTCCTCAGGCTTCTGACTCATCCCACTATTCAATACATTTAACCATATTAAAGGATAACCAACACAGGTTGAAAAAAGGACTAAGCAGGAAGTGTGTTTGTGTGTGTGTGTGTGTGTGTGTGTGTTTGTATTTGCCTACAGAGTGAAAACGTTGTTTGTCGGTTGCTGCATGTCAGTTGTCCAGGATTTACTGTCTCAAAATAGGAGGTGGGACTGAACCACGGATTAACAGACAGACACACATACACACTCAAATCAATGGCGGCATGTGATGGTTTAGATATATAGATATATGTGTGTGTGTGTGTATGTGTATATATATATATATATATATATATATTACTTTAAGGTCTAATTTATTTCTGGGACGCAGTGCTGAAGTTTCATCGGACATTGCTCCAGGCTTCATTGTAACGTGATCATTCAGAAATCATTCTAATATGCTGATTTATTATCTGTGTTAAAACTGATGTGCTGCTTAATATTTTTTGGAACCTCTTTTTTTTCTTTGATTCTTTTAATAAATAGTTAAAAAGAACAGCATTTATTTAAAATAGAAATCTTTTATATCAATATAAGTCTTTACTATCACTTTTTATTCATTTAACACATCCTTGCTGAATAAAATTAATTTCTTGACTCCTAACATTTAAATAGTAGCGTATATTGTAACACAACAGTTCTATTTTGAATAAACACTGTTCTTTTTTAACTTTTCATTTATCAAAGAATCCTGAAAAAAGTATCACAGGTCCCAATAAATATTAAGCAGCACAACTGTTTCCAACATTGATTATAAATCAGCATATTAGAATGATTTCTGAAGGATCATGTGACGCTGAAGACTTGAGTAATGATTCTTAACATATATTAAAAGAGAAAATAGTAAACTGTGATAACATTTCACAATATTACTGTTTTTACTGTATTTTATAGTCAAATAAATTCATCTTTTGTAGCATAAAGGACTTTATTTTTTAAAAAAACATTAAAAACTATTCAGATCTGCTTGTGTTAGTGAGTGATTGATGGCAGTGGTATAGGAGAAATTACCCAAATAAGTATCCAGTACTGATCAACATATCCAATATTAACTGATACCAATAAAAAAAAAAAATCTTCGATAACCGTTATGCTGCCATATATTCTGTATTATATTCATATATTATTATGCTATATATTCAAACGCTATCTTGTCTGAGGTATTTAAAAAAAACCTCAAGGCTGGAAATGCTTTAAAACACTTATCAGGAACACACTTCCTTAACACACACATTACAGTAAAACACAGTCACAGCAAAGACCAAATATTGCTACAGCTGTCCCTAACAAACCCCTTTAACCCCATTTCTGTCCATCTTCTTTCTGATTGGCCGTCCCCATCCACTTCCTGTTCATCCTACACTTGAACTTTCTCCCAGGGTTCATGTGTTCACCGCTCAGCGAGTGTCAGCCTTTTGCTGCTTATCATGCAAATGTATGCAGGGCTGCTAGGAGAGGTGGTATTGGCTATTTTTAGTTTTTATATTTTTTCTCTCTCTCTTTTCCTTAATGAGTTTCTGTATTTGAAGCCGCAGTGCGCTAAATGTTCTCTGTCTATTCCATTTCCTCCAGGTTTTCTCTTTCTCTTGTCAGCTTCCCTACTCCTCCCTCTTTCCTAAAATCCAAATCTGTATGTTGAGCAGGGGATCTTCTGCGGTTGTTGCGTGTGTGTTTGTTCAGCGGGGCGGCCCAGGCACTGAGATGGTTTAGATTGCAGGGGTTGCCGTGGAAACGAGCCTGTGTGCTCACACTTATAGATGGATAGAGTGGGTGAGAGGTCTGAGAGCAAGAGAGAAAGAAAGAGAGATGGAGAAAAGGGTGAAAGAGTGGACAAGGTCAAAATCTGAACAATGACGTTGCCGTCGTGAAGAGTATTCGGATTAGTTAACGATAGCCTCGTGCAGATCTTTAGCATTTAAATCCGGCTCGGTTTGCGTGACATTATGAAAACACATAGTATATGCATTTTTGTAAAGTATTATGTTCCATAGTATCTGTAATCTCTCAATATTGGTGTTGGATCTCTTAAAGATTTATCTTACCTTTTAGATTGATCTTAACGTATTTCCCTTCATGCGATTAAGGACCCTCAAAGAAATAATCTGCACTCGTTTTGTAGTTTAGAAAGCAGGAGCGATAGAGTCATGTGACAGATGGCTAGTTAGATAACATCTCAGATCACTACGCTACTGTGGCTCCATAATACGACTGTGATATCACCTGCCAAGCTTGGCAGAGACATGACTGCTTGACAACATTCTTGTGACTCAACTACATGACTGAAGGAATCTTTCTTTGAAAGTAACTGTTCAAAAGTTTGGGGTTGGTAAGATTTTCTTACTATTGAATTCATTAATATTTTACAAAAAATATTTTTCTTTTTTAATATACTTTAAAATGTAATTTATTCCTGTGAAGGCAACGCTGAATTTTCAGCAGTCATTACTCCAGTCTTCAGAAAACCATTGCAATATGCTGATTTGGGACTCAAGATTTTTTTTATTATCATTATCAATATTAAAACAGCTTTTTTGTGGAATATATATTATTCATATATTTAATTACATATTAATATATTTTTAAATATAGTTCTTTGTTTAATAAATGTGAAACAGAAATTTTTATAACATTATAAATGTCTTTACTTCCACTTCAGATCAATTTAATGCATCTTTACTGAATAAAAGTATTCATCTCTCCCATCTTAGTGTGTACTGTACTGCTTATTTAATTTGATAATGTGCTGTTTTTGTGTGTGTTGCGGTTATTGGTCATGAGAATTACACATGACTTAAGTTCTAAGCATTTCTAAGTGTATTTATTTTGCCGCCTGTGTTAACAGGCTACTCTATTCACACAGCAGGAGAGTAGCTGCACGTACAGTTGCAGCACTGAGCCTATTTTTTGCTGTCTGTTGTGCACTGAACTAAACAGAAATATAATTAAAAATACACTTAACCTATTTATGAACACAGTTTCTTTTTACTATATATATTTTTATGTAGCAACATAAAGTACTGGAGCAAGCTGCTCACACTTTATGGAAGGTTACATGCACAAGCACAAACAGTGCTTTCTATTCACTTAATCTGACTGAGTCCAGATGATTTCATAACAGATTATAGCTTTTGCAATTTGTGCCGATTAATTACGTACCTACGTAAATGTGTTTAATGTAAATTAGATTTCACAACGATTCATTTGTAATAACTCTGAATGGCCAAGATCTCACTGAAAAAATTCTGATTTTCACTCAGAAACTGATATTTGCAAATGAAAAGGAACACATTGAATTAAGTATGAAATTTTGAAGTACAAAAAAATTAAATAGTATAATCTTGTTACAAATACACCAGTAATCAGTTTTATTATAACATTTAATTTTTTTATTTTTATTTTTTATTTACAGTGTATGATTTAAGGTAGTTTTTAAGTGCATGTTATCTAATAGCCTAAATAGCTTGACAGTCCTGTTGAAAAGACCAGCATACATTGCATTTTGGATGCTGGTATTAACCAGCAATTTATCTTGGTTTCAACAGAAAGACCAAATTCAACAGGCTAAGGTGGTCCACCAGCTAGACTGCAAACCATCACTAACCAGATTGTACCAGCATATACCTGCAGGGAGCTATCAATCTGCACCAATTCTCTATCTCTAAACTCTTTAAACTTTACCTGGGATGATGAAGTTGAAGGTTGTGTGGCTCATCTGTCACTCACTGATCAATCTGAAGTTATGAAACCGACTGTCATTGAGTTATAAGCAGATTTGCAATCTCTCTCTCTCTCTCTATCCCTCTCTTTTTCTGATTGATGCCATTTTAATTGGTCCCATGCTGTGCTCTGGCTGGATTGGAGAGTGCTTGTGGGTGGTGTGTCTGGGGCTGAAGTGGCATTGGCGTGGGTGGAGGCTGCCCCGAGCTCCTCTTGGCTGTCTGACCGTGGGCGAACACAGCCGTTCGGCTCAAACTCTCATCAGCTCAGCCTTCTATAAGCCAATCAGGAGAATAGTGGACGAAATATACACGAACGAAAAGAGAGCAACCGTGAGAGGTGTAGAAGGATGAGTATGTGCGTATAGAAGGGAGTGACCGTGGTTTGGTGAAGCGCACGTGCGGTTGTCCCTGATCACCATGGACACAGTCACTAGGGAACGTGTTCATGCATTCTCACCTGCTGCATGTCATCAGACTTCAATGAGATAGATAAAGATTGTAAAGGTGTGACTGTGTGCTGTACTCCTCTGTCACACCAATTTCTCTTTTAGATCTTTCTTTCTTTCTTTCTTTCTTTCTTTCTTTCTTTCTTTCTTATTACTGCAAACAGGCTGTCAGCATGTACTAAATAGGGTGCGTGTAATTATAATTATTATTAATTGAATTAATTTTCATTAGTGCTGTCAAACGATTAATCGCGATTAATCACATCCAAAATAAAAATTTTGTTACATAATATATGTGTGTACTGTGTATATTTATTGTGTATATAATACCCACACATACAGTATATATTTTGAAAATATTTAAATGTATTTACATGCATATATTTATATTCATATAATGTATATCATAAATAGATTGTATATATGACCATATTTTTTCTTAATATACATGTGTGTGTATTTATGCATACAAAATAAATATACACAGTACATACACATATATTATGTAAACAAAAACTTTTATTTTGGAAGCGATTAATCACGATTAATCATTTGACAGCACTAATTTTCATTTATATTTTCAGTTTTAATTTCAATAGTTTAAATTTTAGTAATTGAATATGCTTTCATCATTTTTATTAGCTTTTTATTAGTTTTTATTACTTCAACTGGTTTTTATTTCTGTTTTATTTATTTTAGTCGTTCAACTTAAAGGGATAGTTCACCCAAAAATGAAAATTCTGTCATTAATAACTCACCCTCATGTCGTTCCAAACCCGTTAGACCTTCGTTTAATTTTTGATGAAATCTGAGAGATTTCTTACCCCCCATAGACAGCAACGCAACTACCATGTTCAGAAAGGTAGTAAGGACATCATTAAAATAGTCCATGAGACATCAGTAATTCAACTGTAATGTAGATACAAGAATACTTTTTGTGTGCAAACAAAACAAAAATAACTTTATACCACAATTTCTTCCCTAATGTGTCGCCCCAACTCAATTTTGACAAAAATGTCCGATAGAACCTTAGAATTCTATTAATTCTATGGTGACGTATATATAGCCATATATATTTGTTAGCAATAAATAGCATGTCAGTATTGTATTAGCCACCTGCACCTCTCTGCACCTTATCTCTAGATATCAGTCTCGACCATTGAAACCATCCTTATCTGCCAACCATTATACAGATAACAATGTGTGTGTTTGTACCTGGTTCAATAACAAACGGAAATACAAGCTAGATCCAGGAATCTCCATACAGAGCTTAGTCAGAGTGGACAACATACTTACTTTGACACAAGCTTCAATGTGTCATACTGCCTTAAAGCTCTGTTATGTTAATATTTTTCCCATTTTCCATACTGGAAATTCCTGAAAATAACATATGTTCCACAAAGACACACAGGCAGAAACATTGTACAGAAGAAATAGAGTTTGAGTTAGCATATTGCTAAGCTAACAGCATGGTGCTTTAATAAGTAAAGAGAAACTGTAATAATGAATAAAGAGTTCATTTTGGTTAGAAAATTCAACTATGAAATAAGAAAATATTTTAAAATAGTTGACTCAAGTTACTTTGTCTACAGTTTTGGCTGAACTTTTACCACTGAGCTTGTCACTGTCTATTCTAGGTTTGCGTTCTCTGTGAAAGATACTATACATGCGATGATGCCTTTCCTAACTTTACTGCCTTTATGTTGGGCCTATAATGCCTTAAAATGCTGTCTAGTTTGTCAGCACACTAGATTTTGAAACAAAGCTATTGATTTCCTTCCTGCCTCATGTTCATGTCAAATTAAATATGGTGACTACTCTATCTAGATCTATAAAGCGAATGCAGACAGTGTGAACTCCACTGGTATCATGTCTTCCCTGTTAGTGTATTTATTCGTGGTACTCTAAGGTGAACTGTGTTGTGTTGGGGGTATAGGTGTGTTCTGGTTAAGCCCTGCTTTTTGAGCAGATGGATAATGTATTATGTAAGCACATCTATCCCACTAATGGCCCTTTTAGCTGCCATGCTGTTCTCCTGAGCAGCTGCCCACTCCAGAAGACAGGACACTCTGATATCAGACAACACACACACACAACTTGCCCCATGAGCACCCTGACATGAGACAGAATGCAGATATGCACACACACGCTCACTGAACGTCCCCCAGGAACCTTGCAATGGTAATTGTACCGAGTCTAGTCGCTCTATGGGGGCTACATGCCGCCCTACGGGGATTCTTAGCTGTAATCACACCTCTGCAGCAGCTCCCCTTACAGACAGCATTAAAATAATGCAGCCCACACATACGCTGCTGTACTGAAAGACAAGAAGTGTGGGAGGAGTTGGATGGCAAGTTTATTGGAACAAAACAAGTGGGAGAAAGTTGTTAGACTCTCTACTCTCCTCCAAGGAAACCTCTCTCTCTCTCATTGACAGACATTATGGGCAATGCCACAACACACACAGTGATGTGAATGCAATTTCACAGTTGTTTGTGTGATGAAGGAACGCTGTCCCCCCCCTAAAGGCATCACCTGACTGCTGGAATGCATGAAGCCATGGCGGTGGGTCACATGGTTGGTCAGGTGGTCCTCGGCCGCCAGTTTCTCTCATGATCAACACACATATACACAATTACTGCAGCCCTCAAAGGGAGAAAGTGAGGGGAAGAGTTGCTTGAGAATCAATGATGTGTTTGTTCACTTTCTCTGCTGTCTGGGTTGACGTTAGATCATGAGGCTTCTTGAGGACCGACCAGATGTTTGAAGTTTGGTGACTGACCAAAGTTCTACTGTACCAGAGTGTGTGGATGTGTGTTCACTTTAGAAAGTGTTTGTATTGGCTTTTATTTTTAGTTAATACTGTAAAAAAGGAGAAGAGTAAAAATAATGAATGTTTTCAAACAGGTTTCCTCAAACATGCCACCTGTCTGCTATTGGTTGGATTAACAGGTAGCCTTGCCCCAAACTCACACCATTGGTTAAACTAATGTTACTATATCAAGCTGGTGATATAAGAAAAATGGCATAGACAGTGATGAAAGCATTATAATTGAATTTTAAATAAAAATACATTTCAATCATGACAACTCTCAGAAGATTTTAGCATGGTGATGGATATGACACTGTTAATGTATTTGGTCTTGGCGGAATAGATCTGCTACACTGCTGCTGAATTGCTGCTGCTGTTGATTATTGCTGTAGTTGTAGATTATTGCTGCTGCAAGCAAGTACAGGAACTTGCTACTGCCAATGCATATGGCGATACGGTGCTGTGAGTATTTAAGACATACTGCTGCTGCACAAATAGCATATAAAATAACCCCTAGCAGATCTATACAGGTGGAGCTGGGGAAGGTGGAGGGCTTCAGAGAAACTCTGAAAGCGTGCTGCAGGAATCTCAAGTGAATGCTAGCCAGCCATATAAATGCAAGGCAGTAAGCTCATTGGCTGCATATGCAGCATGAACCAATCAGCTTGTGCCAAGTCGTTTCACTCTCTGAATATCATCAGTTACGTTAACAACCCGTCAGCCTGCACCATCTAGAGTTTCATGACTGAACTATATTATTAATGCAAAATGTACACTACAGGTCAGTGTTAATTTTTTTTTTTTATGTAGCCTATTTCAAGGCTGCATTTATTTGATCAAAAATATAATAAAAAGAGCAATATTGTGAAATATTATTGCAGTTTTAAATAACTGATTTCTATTTGAATTATTTTAAAGTGCCCCTATTATGGGTTATGAAAGGTTCATATTTTGGTTTTGGGAGTCCCCAACAACAGGTTGACATGCATGAAAGGTCAAAAAACACTTTTATTTTCTTATAATATGCATTTATTTTTTCCTTATTTGCTCAACGACTCCCAAACGATTCGTTCAACGATTCATTTTTCCAAACCCCTCATTTGATTGGTCGATTTCATTTAAAGCAGTGTTTGTGAGCTTTTAACGCTCCAAAAGCGGCACCTAGTGGCAAAGAATGAATTTGTATTTTCATTCTGACCAACGCGAAAATCATGTTTTCCCAGGTCTGCGCGCGCAACAGTTGGGCGGGCCATATGCTAATGTTTCATTTTGACGTCAACATGAAACGGCTTGAGATTCGTTTTAAAAACGACTCGTTTCAATGATTCAGAGTCGACTCTTTCTTTTGAGAGACAATAACTTTATACACGGTGCACTTTCAGATTTAAAACTTTGCAGGATGTTTTCATTCACTTAGAGCTGTGTTACACACTAAATGAAAGCTAATTTTCAAAAATCCATAATAGGGGCACTTTAAAATTTAATTTATTCCTGTGATGCATTTTCAGTATCATTACTCCAGTCTTCAGTATCACATAATCCTTCAAAAATCATTCTAATACTCTGATTTGGTGTTCAAGTAGTTGTGCTGCTTAATATTTTTACTGTAAACTATGATGCACTATGATTTTTTTACTACATATTTTTCAGGGTTCTTTGATTTAAAGAAAGTTCAAAAGAACATTACTTGTGTTTTTGCTGAAAAAAAATATTAAATTCTTCTGAACTTTTGAATGGAATTTTTTTCTTTAAACCTAGGGGATATACAAACTGACTTATATTCTGATAAAAAATAAATACAAAGAAATAAATACATTCGTGGACACACATATATACATACATGCATACATTCATAAATAAATTGTTTTGTTTAAAATATATACACATTCAACATATTAACATTCAGCTATCTTATTTTCCATGTGATTTTACTCTGCAGCTGCATCATCCAATGAAAATGAGGAGAGAGTGTTCCGTGAGCGGATGCGTCCACGCAAACGTCAGGGAGCGGTCCGGAGGCGCGTCCATCAGGTCAACGGTCACAAGTTCATGGCCACCTACCTGAGACAGCCCACCTACTGCTCCCACTGCAGAGATTTCATCTGGTAGGACCCTCAGCGGCCCTCACCTGTCGCCCTTTATCTCATTCACAACAGCTACGTCTATACAGGACTCCCTTTATTATAAGATCCCTTTCAGACATATAAAAGCTTTTGTTTATGTAATTTTCCAAGTCGATGCATGATGACACCTGATGCTAATCACAGACACTCCTCTTGGTTTCAACAAAAGAGTTTTTGTAATGAATATTAATATTGAAAGCAAATTAGATCGACCGTTCTTTGTGCTAATGTGGAGGGCCTAAAGGGATGCATTCATAGATTAGACAGATGTTTATTTTTATCTCTGCAAACAGTTCCTCCCTGTAGAGTAATAACTGTTAGGTCTAATTATTTGCATACCTGGTGAATAGTGCATCTGTGTGGCTCCACACAATGCTGCTTGTTGCCACTGACACAATCAGCTATAGATACAGTGTCTGTGTTGTAACACAACGCCCCCTCTGCTGGTCAGAAACAGAACTGCACAATCTTGCTGTAATGCCAGAGTTGTCTTAACACATTTATTTCACTCTGGTTCTGCAGGGGTGTATTGGGGAAACAGGGGTATCAGTGTCAGGGTGAGTAAGACTCTTCGCTTATGTACAATGACAATAAAATCAATTATATTCTTTCCTCATTTGATAATCCATTCTTTATCTTTTCATGTATCTGTTTTTTCTTTTAAATAACCATGCGATGTTAACTTTTTGCCTGTTCCCCAAATCTCTCAGTGTGTACCTGCGTGGTCCATAAGAGATGCCATGAGCTAATTATAACAAAATGTGCTGGCTTGAAGAAACAGGAAGACACTCCTGAAGAGGTCAGTTCTACATTCTTGCTCTCTCAAGCTATGTTTGAGTTTGCATACTTGTATTAGTTTCTGAAGTATGTATACTACACATTATGACCTAATACATTTGCCAATGTGTTTACAATTATCAGAACAGAAAATAACACGAGGAATACTGTTTCCCAGAATACGATGCACTTATCTTGACCTTCTTTTTACAGTGTGACAAATGATATCAGCAGCATTCTTTGACATTCTTCTTTCTTTCTTTCTTGTCATTTTTACTTAAAATTTTGTTAAAATGTAGTTGTTTTATTTCTGAGATGGTAGCGGGACACTACACATAGTATAACAATGAGATAATGTGACAACGTTTTATAAATGTACTGTAGGATGATCATGAGGACTTTTTAAAATGTTAAATATTGATGCATATTGTTTAATGAGACATACTATTTATTTATTTATTTATTTATTTTTTTTAGAAATTGTAGGTAGTGTACTGTACAGTGTATACTGTATTGTATAGTATGTGTACTGTGTAGTATTTTTTGTTTTTTATTGGGGGTTTTTTTCTTTTATATTTATATTTACTTTTATTTTTTAAATTCTAGTTTTAGTAATTGTAGTACTTTGGCTTAAACTTATTTTATTTCAGTTATTTGCCAAGGCAACATTTTTTAAATTTACCTTGAATTTTTCAGTTTTGTTTTTTCCAATCTAATATTTATTTTCAGCTTCATTTAAATGAACTAATAAACAAATAATTTACTTATCCAGATTTTTCATAGTTTTAGTTGTAGTTTTAGTTAACAACACTGAGCCTCATGTGCCTAAAACTACTAAAACCTCTGCAGTATTTCCTCGTCAGAGTGATCAGTTGAATTGTGGGTATTGTGGCATGAATGATGTTTTGTTTTTACAGGTTGGCTCCCAGCGTTTCAGTGTAAACATTCCACACATGTTCAGCATTCATAATTACAAAGTCCCCACCTTCTGCGACCACTGCGGCTCCTTACTTTGGGGACTAATGCGGCAAGGCCTGCAGTGCAAAGGTAAGTGTTGTGAAGAATCATTTTGTTCAAGAATCTGATGTTATTGCCATGTATTCATCTCTGTCTTCTCGCCTGTTTCCAGCCTGTAAAATGAATGTCCATCGGCGCTGTGAAAGTAATGTAGCTCCTAGCTGTGGTGTCGATGCCAGAAAAATTGCTAAAGTGCTCTCTGATCTCGGGGTGACGCCAGATAAGATCTCCAACAGTACCCAGCGCAGGAAAAAGGTGAGCGGCCTAAATATCTGAGGAATGTGGGTAGGCCAGATTGGACCATGGGTTGATACAATAATCTACAGCACACAAGAAAATGAGTTACGAAATACTGTTGCTCGTTTCTCTTGAGAAAAGCACATTATAATGGGGCACATTATAAGCAGGGGGGAAAAAATGAAAGTATGATCACTTTAAATAATGATGCGGTAAAATGAGGCCAGTGACAATTGTCACAATGATATAAAGGATTAGGTGAGAAAGGCATTAAAATATTAAAAACATTAGTAATGATATTAAAAATGTTCTCTCTTTAGTTGACTCCAGGGCAGGACCCTCAGCAGCCCATAACAGAAGCCCCCACATCAGAGGAATCTGACCGATGCAAATCAGCTCCAACTTCACCTTGCGACCAGGGTACAAAATTACACACACACACACACACACACTCACACTCTCTGCAATCGTAGTCTTTCATTACTACATATTCATAATGTATTTGCACACTTAATGGGATACTTAATCCAAAAAGGAATATTCTGCCATTTATTGTTCTAAATCTGTAAGTTTTTTCTTTATGTGGAGCACAAAAGGAGAAATTTTGAAGAATGTGCTGGATGCTCTTTCAACTCCAATTTCAATTATATTCCTGTTATAAGATTCAAAAGTGATTTAAAAGCACAATAAAAAATAACTCACACATTTTGTGTGAGAAACTGCATGGAACATCTCTATAATTTTATCCAGTATCATAATTTAATTTAATTTAATTTATGGATTTAATGTAAGAAAGAAAGAACTCATACAGGTTTAGAGTGTGAGTAAATAATGGCAGAATTATAATTTTTGAAAGAATTATTCCTTTAAGTCTAATGTTTATATTTGTCCATTTGTAGCGGAGCTTGCAGAACTGGAGAGTATCCGCAAGGCCCTTTCATTCGGCCAGGAGCACAAGTCTTCCTCCTCTTCCGCAAGCAGCGGTGTTCAGAGCACAGCGACCGAGGGCCGGGAGAATGGAGATGTGAAGACTGTCCAGACGAAGAGGATGAGTCTCACCGACTTCTCTTTTATCAAAGTGCTGGGCAAAGGCAGCTTTGGCAAGGTGAGTGTTTTTCACAGATCAGTACTTTTCAGATGTGGTATATGAATCAACACCTTCACCTTGCCCTTTCCATGCTGTAGGTGATGCTGGCAGAGCTGAAAGGCACAGATGAAGTTTACGCTGTGAAAGTTTTGAAGAAAGACGTCATCCTTCAAGATGATGATGTGGACTGCACTTTGACAGAGAAACGCATTCTAGCCCTGGCTAGAAAACATCCCTATCTAACCCAGCTATTCTGCTGCTTCCAGACAAAGGTAAAACAGTCACTAGACCAAGACCCAATTTCTCGCTAATCCAGACTCAAGATTAAACACTTTAGATCTACTGTCTTTTTCATGTCACCTTCAAGTCGTTCCAAATGCAGTATTACTTTCTTTCTACCCGTGAAAAAAGTGAGATTTTAGACATATTGTCCACACTTCTGATGGCCATACCATAAAAGTGGATGAATTTATACGGTCAAGTTCAAAAATAGAACTTCATGCATTGATTCATTGTGGCTCTATGCAATAATTCATAGTTCATACAACTTGAATACCTCATTCCAAGTCTTCTGAAGCCATACAATAACTGTATGTGCATAAACTAACCAAAAATTAATTTGAACTATTATTTAAAAAAAAAAAAGTATATTAAAAATATTGGTAAGTCTACAATAAAGTTTAGTTAATGCATTAGGTATCATGAACTAACAATAAATGGATTTATTGGACAACGTTACTCTTAATTTCTATAGACCCTACCATTCAAAAGGTAAGGCTCTATAATACATTTAAAATGTTTTTGAAAGAAATCTCTCAATACTCACTAAGGCTGCATTTATTTGATCACAAGTACAATAAAAACAAAAATATTTCAAAATATGTTTAGAATTTAAAATAACTGTTTAAATATACTACAAAAAAAAATCTTTTTTTCTTACGATGGATAATTTTCAGGAGCCAATAATCCAGTCTTCAGTGTCACATAGTCCTTCAGAAATCATTGTGATGTGCTGATTTGGTGCTTATTTTATATCTCTTAATTATATTAAATATTTCTTATTATTATCAATGTTGAAAACAGGTTTTGCTGCTTAATATTATGTGTGAACCATGATACATTTTTGTCAGGATTCTTTGATAAATAGAAAGTTCAAAAGAACAGCATTTACTTAAAATAGAAATATTTTGTAACAATGTGAATGTTTAATGTATCCTTGCTAAATAAAAGAAAAAAAAGACTGACCCTGACCCAAAAATTTTGAACTGTAGTGTATGCTAATGAAGTTTTGGCACCTTATACATTAACTAATGTTAAAAAATCGAAACAATCATGTATATCATGTAAAAATCTCAATGTTTTCTCATAATCCTGCAGATGGCAGAGCCACCCATTATGACTTTATTAGGATTTCGTTGCTAATAACAGACGTTGTCCAGGAGGTGGCAGTGTGGCCTCTTTCTGATGGCTAATGTGTTTTTAGATCATGTATTGCAATGTGGTGTTAGGTGACAGTCTGTTGAGTTGTTTGAAACTGTATAAAAAGAGAGAGAGGTCAGTTGAGGTTATGAAACCTGTAGCATTTCAAAGTGGTTTAGGATCCTAAAAAGTGCCTGTTTTTATTTTCTAAGTTAAAAAAAATAAAATGACACCACCGTGAGAATTAAAAATCGCTGAAATATGTCCAGTAAGTTAACTTCTTTGAATTTTGTGTAATCACCAGGGGTGCTCAAACTTCTGCACACAACTGTATTTACGGATAGGGAAGGCAAGTTAAAGTGGTACTTGTTCTGTCAATGAATTGTGCTCATTAAAGACTCTGACATCCTTTTCACCCACGCTTTTATCACTCTCATCTTCTGTCTCTTTTCCCCGTCCTTCTCTATTTTGCACTTTCACTTCTTTCCGTCTCTTGTTCAGCTTCCCCTCCCGTGCCCCAGTTACACTCACAGTGATATCTAGTGTCCTCATTTCTCTTTTTACCGCCCCCTCTCTACCTCCCCTCTCATTCTCATTTGCCCACATCTGAGAACACACACACACACACACACACAGACACACACACACAAAGAGTACAATACAAGAGATGCAAAAACGAAGGGTTGGAGGCAGTAGTAGTGCGGGAAAGGGGCAGAAAGAAGAAGGAAGACGTGATTTGGAGGGAAAGAGGAGTTGTGTACTCTTTTTGAACTGCTGCCTCTGGTTTTAATCAGCTTTGGGATCGCAGCCATATTCTTATCAACTGTAATTATGCTGCAGAAATGTAAATAACATTACACAACTGTTTCTGATGAGGCCTGTTGAGACCATGGGCAGACATGCTCCTGCAGACAGAAAATAGCCAAAAGAAGGGGCCATATAGAAGGACCATGTGGAGGATTATGGAACATGTGAAGTCTGAATGATTGCCTGGGAAAAAGAGAGTGGCAGAAAGAAGGAGGGGCAGAGGGTTAGCTCATGCTAGAGCAATTTACTGGGACTTTAAAACTACAGATAAACAACAGTTAAAGTACTCGTTCATCCAAAAATTAAAGCTCTGTCATCATCTGCTTGCCATTATGTCACTTGTTATATTATGATAGCACTTTATTTGATATATTATTATTATTATATTACTAATATTATATTATATAAAAATTTTACCTAACTTTCAATGAAAAAAAAAATTAGCCTAGTGATTATTAACAAAGATTAAAAAAATGACTATTATATTGAAATGTGTTTTATATATTAATGAATGATATATTATATGAAAACCATATCTTAAATTTCAATAATAAATAAAATTAAAATTAAAATTGGTCATTACTAAATTATATAATAACTCATATTAAAAACTTTATTTAAATTCTGATATAAATAAATTATATATGATATAAATAATTATATTATATTATTAATAAATAATAACTATTATTGTAGTATTATATTATATTAAAAATTAAAGATCTAATAAAAAAATATTAATTTTAACATGGATTATTAACAAAAATGAATGATGACTTATTAAAAACTTAAGTTTCAATAATAAAAATAAATTTATTCTAGCCTATTGCTTGTAAAAACATTGAGTAATGACTATTATTATATATTTTATTGTTATGTTATATTAAAAACTAAAAATAACTCTATCCTTTTTATTATTAGTTAAATACATATTATATTATATTATATTATATTATATTATATTAGCTCTGTTATTGTTTAAAAATGTATTATTATGTGGCTGGCTTAAAATGAACCAAAAATAGGTTGTTAACTAAAAATCAGACACATCATTACCGGCATCAGCAATAATCAAAATGTATTTCATCACAATTTATTCAGCTTATTAATAAATGTTCATTTTTTTGACATATTAATAAATGTTAATTTCCAACCTATTTTGGGTTCATTCTAAGAAATAAATACAGTAATTTTGAAGCAATATTTGAGTTAAATAAAACTACCCAGAAGATTGAGTTAAACATTCAACCCAACCACTGGGTCAAAACAGCCCAGTCGCTGTGTTTGTGCATATTTCATCCAGTGCTGGGTTGTTTTTAACCAAGGCTTTTTGTTTGTTTGTTTTTTTGAGTGTAGGAGGAGTGGGATATGACATGATATAGCTGAAAAACGGTATGTGAGTGAAGTCAGTTCACCTTTATTTTTATAGTGCTTTACAGAGATAAACTGGAGTAGCAGAATCATTTATGGGAACTCAACTATGGAGACAGTTCAGATTCTGTTGTAAAGCAGCTCTACAAGACAATAGTGTCAACCAGTGTGAGGATTCTAATATTGTTAGGTTCATTTTTATAAATCATTTTGCATAACTTCCCAAACTCAGAGGGAATGTACGACTACAGGCGAGTAAGAAGAATTATTTGTGTGGTTAGAGAAATGGCTCTGTCCTGACTTGTGGTTTGTCACAGTTATGAACAGTGTGCTAGTGTGACAAGAGTGTGTTCTTCACTCCCAGCTGAGGATAGGCACAGATGAGGTCATTATCACAGCTCACTGCTCACATTTCTAGCACTGTAGCAACCCAGAAGCCCTTACGTGCTTCCCTTCGCTACTGTGAAGCGATCTAGACTCACGTGAGTTCAGTGAACCTGTGCCCTGATGTTTTACTTTTCAATGAAGTTGCAAATAATTACTGAGATGAACAAAGGCCCAAGATCTAGACTGCATCACATTCATTTTATTTGAGACCTCTTGCATTCATTCTTTCTTTGTTTAGTATCGAATTTGTCTTTATTAGAGTGAAATGAGAAGACATGCGCTTTCAGATCACTCTCTTGATTTGTGTTACTGTCTTATATTTGAAGTTTTTTCCCTCTGCCTTTGTAAAATGTATGTGGAGCACTCACTCGTCTTCTATCCAAAGGAAGGAAAAGTTGATTTGAGCCTCATTTTCTTTCTTCCACCCCCCTCTCTCCATGTCTTTCTTGTCTCTTGTTCTCTTTCTCTCTTTTTTTTTCCAGAGTAGATTGATGAATTGAATTCACTCTCAAAACTCTGAACAATGTTGCAGTGCAGCCAAACCTAAACACAAATTTCTTCTAAGCACGACAGTATCTCTCCTTCTTTCATCATCCATCTTTTTCAATCCAGTTTTTTTTTTTTATCTGTATCGCTCTCCATTCTCACTTGTTTTTACATCAGTCTGTTAGACTGCTGGCTCTGAATATATTTTGTGTGTGTGTGTGTGTGTGTGTAAAATGTGCACCTAATTCAAAGTCATTATAAAATCTTTTTAGACATAGAAAGCTGCAGGACACTCCTTTGTTTTGAAGGTCTAGATTTCCCTGCAGTTGTCTTGCCTTACCCCTGAGAGTAAAGTACCAGCAAACTTTTCTCTGAATGGGCAGGATAAAGGTGATTCAGAAATAGTTCATTTTTCATTTGATTTTTTTTTTTTTTTTTAATTTAAGCTATTAAGCTTTTACTCTAAAGCTCTTATCAATTTGGAGTAAAATATAGGTAATTAAAGGTAATTAAAGTCAATTTTCTATTTTAATATGTTTTAAAATGTAATTTATTCCTGTAATGGCAAAGGTGAATTTTTAGCAGCTATTACTCAAAAAGAAATAATTTAGAAATCATTCTAATATTCTGCCCTCAAAAACATTTCTTGTAATTTTGACTTTTTCTCCAAATATTACAACTTTAACATTTTATAACAACTTTAACATGGCACTAAAACGCTGTCTTAAATAACATCAGTATTTATTTGAAATAGAGTTTTTTTGTAAAATATTAAAGCTCTTTATTGTCACAATTTAGTGCATGCTTGCTGAATAAAATGGTAGTATAATAATGATTTAGCATACTTATTTAAATAAGCACTATTGCCACAGTAAGTAGTACTGCAGAATGTACGGTACAGCTTTAATCCCACACGGATTTGGTGAAGTTGTTGAGTTGTGTATGTCTACATTTATAGGCTTTCGCTATTGCAGATTACAAGTCTTATCATGCTTGTGTGCTGTATGTCTGTTTTGTGTTTTCAGCACCGGTTTGTCAGAAGCGTCCTGCACCTGCAGTCTTTAGAAAATAAGCCATTGAAAATGTCTTTCATAACATGTTATATAAGCATGGATGAGACTAAACAGACGTTTCCTTACACCACCCGTCTGTTATAGCATGACAGAAAACTGCCCTGCATGACACACACAAATACACTATAACACCAGATGTAACGATACAGTGTACTTTTCTGAATTCATGACACAAAGATATCAAAAGTCGTCTTGTAAGCTAACAAAAGCAGAGGTAGTTTTGACTAACCCAAATGGGGCAGTGCTGTGTCTGCTATCTTCCAATCAGAGCTGCTGTCTTGTGGTCCAACCCAGACGGAAGAAACTATTTGTTCATTTCTAATTAGAGGCAGGAAATGTTTGTTCATATTGGATTGGGTGGGCCTCCTTCAGAGTTCTTGGCACATTTACACAAACTATTTAAGCATCCTGTTTAAATTCCTCCTCTCTGAATAAAGAACAAAGTACTCAGAAATGGGCTTTTGTACACTTACATAAGAGAACTTTGTTCATAAGAAGTCACGGCTTAAAACAATTTTTGTCAGTGAGGGAATGTGGACTATGCCAGTGTGATATTTCCTGCAGCACTTCATTATGTATGCTGCATTAAAGAACAACCACCGCTTCACAATTAAGATTTATTTAATATACCTATATCCTGATTGATTTAGTATACTATTCATGTGATTATTTCTCTGTATAATGCTTAAGTACCGTAATATTGGCACAAAATAAAAAGATCCTTTCATGTAAAAGTACTTAGGGTTTTGTTCAAATTCTAATAAACTTAAGCTTGTGGCATGCTGTGATATGTGCTTTTACATTTAAAAGACTTTTAAAAGGTTAATGAGAAATCTCATTAACAAACAAAGAATAATGGATTTTGTTCAGATCTTGGAAAAGACACTTGGAGGTGGACACTTTGAACTTAAGCTAATAAGAAACCACCTAGAAACCCGCAACAATCTCAGAACCCACTTGGAACGCATTAGCAACCACATACCAACATCCTGCCAACCACTCACTACAAACTAGCATCATGCTGTTGACTTTTGCACTGGCAAATATTACTTCTGTCCTGTGTGGCTGGTGAAATATCTAAATAAAATGACTTCATAGTCAGATAAGAGATTAGGAGATCATTTAGCAACTCATTCCTGGAATTAGATTATATATGATTTGTCATCATGTATATCACCTTAAATTAAAATTTGCTCACCCTCAGGTCATCCAAGATTTTGTTGATTGAGTTTTTTTCTTCATTGGAACAGATTTTGAGAAATTTAGCATTGCATCACTTGCTCACCATTGGATCCTCTGCAGTGAATGGGTGCCGTCAGAATGAGGGTCCAAAGTAATCCACACGACTCCAGTCCATCAATTAATGCCTTGTGAAATGACAAGCTGCACGTTTGTAAGAAACAAATCCGTCATTAAGGTATTTTAACTGTAAACCATTGCCTGTGGCCAAAATTCCAGAGTCCATAGAGTCCATAATCCATAATAACGCTTCTTTCAGTGAAAAAATTCATCCATCCAAGATATTTGTTTAGAATGGTTTTGGACTGTTTTAGCTTATTTGTTTTTGCTTATCTGTGTATATTTTTTTCCTGATTCTCCTGAAGATAACCTTTTCACTGAAGAAAGCAATATTATGGATAGAGGGCTCATATTTTAGCAAGTTAAAACCGTCCTAATGATGAATTTGTTTACGAACATGTAGCTTTTCGCAAAACGTTAGTTGATGGACTGGAGTCATGTGGATTATTTGTTGTGTTTCTATCAGCTGTTTGAACTCTGAATCTGACGGCACCCATTCTTGACTGCAGAGGATCCACTGGTGATCAAGTAATGCTAAATCCTGGAGCGTGAGTAAAGTTTCAGTAAATTAAAATTTTTTGGTCATCTATTCCTTTAAAAAAGACTGTGTGTTGTGAAAGTTGTGTTGAATGTGTATTTATTTTTTGTTTCCTTATAATCTCTTGACCTTTGCTGTGTGCTTAGCAGCACACAAGCTTTCTTGTGTGTGGGTGACCAAACTGGAACCTTTTGGACCCATGAATCAGCAGTACGTCTGGCGTAAAAATCACCACGGTCAAACATGGAGGTGGACCGGTCTTGATATGGGCTTCTTTGCTTCTGCAGGAAGTGGAAATCTTGATTGCATGAAGGATATAATGAATTCATTAAAGTATAGGATAGAATTGAATGCCTAATATATAATAATTCATATAAAAAAAATTTTTTTTTAAACTTGAAGTCTATGGCATGTCCCCATGTACAGCTTATAGCCAGGTAAATGTTAAACTCTGCATTATTTCATGTAGCTTTACCAGAATTGCTTTTCTCTGAATTGGGGACTGTTTTTTCATAAGGCCTCTATAAAAGATCTCCACTTCCTGATCATAAATGATGTGGATAAAGAGAACAATGTGTATGATAAGATGTTTATACATTTTTTATATTGATATGCCCTTTTCCTAATTCACAGAAAAGGAACACAAACATCCCAAACTTTCCTTTCTTATTTCCTTATTAGTTACAAGAAATGTTTGCTATTGTGTGAGTCAGAAAGTGTTATCAGAAAGGGAATGAAGTAAGCATATTTGTTTGCTCTATTGATTGTGCATTGGCATGTGCAGTGCTTAACTGTTATCTGGACAAATGTAATGTGAAACTACAAGAGGATTGACAGTGAAACTATTGAATTACGCTATTACTGGGTGTGGGGTCCGTTCTATGAAAATCAACTCTGTCTTTTTGTCTTCTTTTTTTGTTCTTTCTCTGTCTCTCTAGGATCGGTTGTTCTTTGTTATGGAGTATGTAAATGGAGGAGACCTGATGTTTCAGATCCAGCGCTCAAGAAAGTTTGATGAAGCTCGTTCCCGTTTCTATGCAGCTGAGGTCACATCTGCGCTTATGTTCCTGCATCAATACGGCGTCATCTACAGGTATACACACCCACAGTAAAAATCAACAGGCAATGCTGTCACAGCCCATTTTACTTAAATAATGTGTCATGTTTATGAATGATGAGTGATTTTTTTTTTTATGAGATGGATTTTCAATGGTAAAAAAGTAGTCCAGAATTTTATCAATCAGAAATTAATTGGTTTGTGAAAAGTGGTCATTTCATACCACTGACATTTAAATAAATAAAATTTAAATAAATGCATGCGTAAATAAACAATTATTATTATTATTATTATTATTATTGTTGTTGTTGTAGTTATTACATATAGCTTTCTATGCATTTTAAACTATGATATGAACACCTATTTTATTTAAAAATAAATAAATAAAAATGCACACTTCACCTTAAAAGCCAACATAAAACCACAATTGACAATTTTACTTTCTTAATGCAAAAATAAACATTTATTAATAATAAATTCTAATTATTATTACCTACATATAGCTGTCTCTGCATATTAAAGGTGCCATAGAATGGAAAACTGTATTTACCTTGGCATAGTTGAATAATAAGAGTTCTGTACATGGAAATGACATACCGTGAGCCTCAAACACCATCGTTTCCTCCCTCTTATGTAAATCTCGTGAATAAAAAAGATCACTGAAAAATAGGCAAATGAGAACATAACACCGACTGTGACGTAACAGTCGGGATCAATAATAGTTACGCCCCCGACATTTGCATATACACGCCCATGTTCTAGGCCAGCCACCAGCCGTGAAGAAACAAGCGCGGACAACAGCGAAAATGGCAGATCATGGAAATAAATGTTATGTTCCAGGCTGTGCAGGGGATGTAATGTGCAGGGATGGATTGGTGTCTGTATTCAGAAAGGCACGGAAAGCAAATAACGCATTCTAATAAAATAACGCAAGCCACTAAAGGGACATGGTTAGCTCATTGCTAGCTGTAGCCGGTTACATTACAGTACATAAGATTTCACTTACCACATAAACAGAGTAAGGAGAGATGACTGATAGGATGATGGGCGAATGATTTACAGATCTTGAGCACCACTGACAAGCAGCTGATCTTGTAAAATGTGTGGTAACAGTTAAGTACTGCCGCTCCATAGAATAAACAGTAGGTGCAATCGCAAATCTCGAAAGTGAAAGTAAAACACAATCGTGCATTTGAAAACAGTTTCAATGCCCAGCATATTAATAGCGGCTCCCTGATGCCCACATTTTATTTACAGTATAATTACCCAATGATAAAACTGCGCGAGAAAGTATTGAAATATATATATTTTCACTGTGTTTCCTTCCTGTGAGCTACTGAAATGAGCCGCACTGTGAAACAGCCAATCAAAGCAGAGCTCAACATTGCCGCACTGTGAAACACCCAATCAGAGCAGCGATCAAAATTAATATTCATGACCCTTCCACATGAGCCAATAACAGACCGTTTCATTCTGGGGAGAAATCCTAGGGTTGTAAATGGACATATAAAACTGTTTCTGGAGATTTTTTTGCCCTTACCTAAGCCACATACCTTCTATGTAGATATCAGAGAACAATTTAAAATATTGTATCAATGCATTCTATGGCACCTTTAAGGTAGGATAAGAACACCTATTTTAAAGAAACAAACAAAGAAGAAATGTACACTTCACCCTGAAATTCAATTTGCAATCACAATTTGCATTGACTGTTTTTACGTTCTTATTGCACATTTATGTTCATGTTGGTATTGTCCACAATATTGACAAAATTAAGAAAGTTTGATTTTATGTTTCATTTTTGGTGACACTAACCGTGTAGAAATTGTACACTTCAACTCTAAATACAAGCACTAGTCATGCCATGAGACTGCAGTGTGACTTCAGCTCCCATAGATGATGCCAATTCTACCCAGGCATCATGCTAACTGGCACTCAAAGACTTTAAATGCTTGTTTTTGTTCCAGCTCTGAGGCAGATGCTAATCTTATTTGACCCGTGAGAGTTATCAAAAGATCACGCCATTGTTAGTGTAGCGTTTAGTATCAGCTTACCTCTTTCAATGAAGTAAAGTCCTTATTCAGGCCAGAACAGGTTTCCTGCTCCCCAGGCACAGCTGAAGATACAGTGTTCACTGCGTGCTGACTGCAGCTCTGTGCTCCTGATACAATTCAGACAGAGCTTTTATTTTTTGAACAGAAGCCGATAACATTAAACAATTGTGAAGCGTCTCAAAGGACTAATCCTTTGACACACATGCACACTACGTTAATACAGCAGTAAGGTGTGTTCACACTCGCTTCAGTTATGAAAGCGAATCAAATGCACAGAACAATTTGAGAGTCACACCTGTTGATTAAAACGGTTGTCAATCCCAAACTGATTGTGTGAACACAGCCAAACACATTCATTCCTTCCCAGGTGCGAGCTTGTATCTCGCTGTCTTTCCATCTGTTTGTCACACAATCAGACTTACAAGCAAAAAGATATGCTGAAAGCTGAATACAGGGGCTGTAATGCGTCACACGCCTTGAGAAAAGCACAAAAGCACTATTCCTTATCCAAAGCTTGGGTAGATACTGTAGTACATTCCTACTGAGACCTGCAAAGAAATGAGAGGTCAAATTTCACACGACCCCCATTTGAGACAACCATCATTATCTTCCCTGTTATCATGTCAAATGTGCTTGCCATTTCAATGTCTTGATGCTTATATTGATTCTCTCTAGCTGTCAATGCCCAGCTCTTTCTGCAGGGTTTCAATTTTGTTAATAGTAGTCATTTGAATATAGATCTGATTAATGGTTGCAGGAACACCAATGTTAACTTCCTCACTGAATTATATTAATAGTTCATGATTTAAAGATCAAATGTTTCCTTATTTGTGGTTTATAATTTGTTAGGTCTTGTACATGTATAGATGGTTTTGCATGATAGATCTGGCCTCAGGGAAGAGTTGAGGAATGCAAGTGGAGGTAGGATGTATTAGTGGATTACAGCACCTTTCTGAAGAATGAGAAGCCTCTTTAGCCTCCAGCAATACCAAACCCTCTCCACCTTTTCTCCTTCTATCGTGAGGAGGACAAATTAGGGAGGAAATCCTGAAAAATATACTGTACGCTTCTAATATGTACAAGTATACTTTAGTATATCAGATTTCTGTGTGCAACGTGTATTAGATTACTCAAAGTGTGTCAAGATCCTGTTATACAAATTATATTCTATTCAAAAGTTAGGGTCGATACGATTTTTTTGGCAGTAAAGAAAGTGAAAAAATGTATCAAGGTTTCCACAAAAATATTAAGCAGCATATTAATATTAAGTTGTTTTCAACATTTATAATAAAATAAATGTTTTATATCAGCATATTAGAATGATTTCTGAAGGAAAATTCAGCTATGCCATCACAGGAATATATTACATTTTAAAATATATTTATTAACACTGTAATTAACACAATTATTATTGTTTAATTAGCTCATAGTAAAGGAATTGTTAAACAGTAATAAGGAGTGAATAGTTCTCACTTTAGATTAGGTCACGGAAAATGGGAAAATGTCATTAAGTGCTTTAAACCAGCTTTTATTGAACATTAATTGCATTCATATTTACTGTTCCTTTAAAAATGTTCCTTTATAAATACATTAAGGACACACACACACACACACACACATTGGCATATGTGGTTTACAGGGACTCATCATAGGCATAATGGTTTTTATACTGTACAAACTGTATATTCAATCCCCTAAACCTAACTCTCTCTCTAGTTTTCTCTGTGTGTGTGTGTATAACACTATTTGTAGAGAGTTTATAAACTATGAATTAACTATAAACTGATATTTTGCAATACTTTATTAGTGCATACTTATTATAAAGTGTTACATTTTCTCCTTTAAGAAAGAGGGGAGAAAGGCAGTGAGAAAAAAAAGAAAGAAAAAAGAACTGGAAAGTGGAAAAGAAGCCAAAGTAAAGAAGTGGTAAATTGTATCTCTTTGGTCGGTTGTGCAGGTCAATGCTTGTCCTGTGTACAGACTTGCTGTCTGATTAGACCTGTAAACCATCTTGTATCTCAGCTTTAGCTCACTTTACTTTCTCTCTCTGTTCTTGTATGTTTAGCTGAGATTTTTTGACTGGGGCTGATCAGTGGCAAAGCCTCAAGTTAAAGTGATGAGGGACTCCATGGAAAAATCACTCTGCACACAAAGGGAACACAGGAAGGCGTTTCAATAGGGTCTAATTATGTGTGTACATGCACATATGTGTATGTGCGGGAGACCATGCATTATGGCATGTGTACGTGTGTGTGCAGTTGTCTGGTGGAGCTCAGAGGAAGTGTGGAAGACAAATCCAAAAGGGGTCAGAGAGTCTTTACTTAATTTGTGACCTAGAAATATATTAATATATAGAGTGCGCTTAAACTCAACCTGTACAGTACAGCGGACAGCTCCTGGATTTAGATTCCAGGAAGCTGGGCCGCAGTCTGCTATTTCTATTGGCTATTGTCATGTTAAGTGCATATCACTAAAATCCTTTCAACTTTCATGGTTGCTGTCAAAAATAGTACAGTTACATAAACCTGGGCTGTCCCGCCCTCATGTCGGAACAGTGCCTCACAAAAAGATTTGTGCTTGATTGATGCCAGCAAAGAAATGTTGACATTTTTTTGCCAATCAACCATCAAAGGCCAGGCCTGTTTGGCTCTCTGTTGCTATCTTTGTCCTGTACAGCTTTATCAAACTGTTGACACACAAAACACACGCATGAACATTTTTTATGAGTTTCTGAGAATTTTTAAAGAAGTCTCTTAAAAGGCTGTGTTTATTTGATTTAAAAAAAGTAAAAACGGTAATATTGTGAAATATTATTACAATTAAAAATTGCTGTCTTCTATTTTAACATATTTTAAAATGTAATTTATTCCTGTGATGGAAAAGCTGAATTATCAGCAGCATTACTCCAGTCTCCAGTGTTGCAGGATCATTTAGAAATCATAATAATCTGCTGATTTCCTGCACAAGAAACATTTCTTTGAAACAGTTGTGCTGCCTAATATTTTTTCAGGATTCTGTGATGAATAGTCCGAAAAGAACAGCATTTATTTGAAATGGAAACTTTATAACATTATAAATGCATCCTTGCTAAATTAACACAGCTTTTAATAAGCTACTGATGTGACTGGAGTGTTCATCTCATGTAAGAACATAATTTTCTTTAAGGGTAAAACTTGTTTAATGAGGGGAAAAAAATGACTGTACACTTTTAAGTGGTTTGAGAAATGATCTTGAGCTACCTTACAAATGCATGTAGTCTTTAATAACTTGAATAGCATCATAAAAATACAACAGCTCATGTTGCATTATGATAGACAGGTTTTACAAGAGAAATGTGAATCCTTATCTCAGAAGTGTGTAAACAGATGCGCACCTGATGAGCCACACCCTGGCTTCTGTATCCCTCAGTATGACACATACACATGTAAACACATAGGGTCATAAAGAGGTCATCGTGGCTGACATGCTCTGGCACCCAGCATTCTCTTTTCTAACCTTTCCTGCTCCACCTACCACATTAGAGGGGTCATCGGATGCAAAATTCACTTTACAAGTTGTTTGAACATAAATGTGTGTTGGAAGTATGTGTACACATCCATCCTATAATGATAAAAAT
>JAFVLL020022461.1:28444-69502 GCA_021397915.2 Tor tambroides
CTTTAATCGCCTTTTTGGTAACTTCATGACTTAACTGATCACGACATTGCATGCACGTAGTTTATTTCGCGCTTTGATATGAAAGGATACAGGCTCCGAGCACAGTACAGTTTCCGCGCTCGTTTGACTCGCGCCTGCCCCTGAAGTGAAGTTGGAGCGCGCGTCTGAAACGTCTCCCGTTTGATTTGATCGTAAAAACGTTATGCGACTGAATAAATGCATTTCTTGTCAAGAGAAAAAATGACAGAAACAGCAGTTTTGAGTGGGATGGCCAACCCTAGCCCCGCCCTTGCGTTAATTGCGTTAAATAATTTTAACGCGTTAAACTGAAAAAATTAATCGCATGCGTTAACGCGCTAATTTTGACACCACTAGTCTTTTTATGTTTTTGATAAACATAATACAAAATAACTTGTTTTTTAATATAGAAGTGTTTGTTTTCATAACGATGATTCAATTTCAAAATTAATATTGAAAATATGATACTCTCATATGTAAAATAATTGATATTAAAATATTATAATAAAACAGTAAAATAACTCAAGTTCTTTACACCTCTATTGGAAAGTTAGTGTCTTGACCACAAAGGAGGCATTTCCCTCATGGAACTGACTTAAGCCTGTAATCACTAGGCTGGCTCTTTTTCTATTTTGTTAGTTCTTGTCTTTATTTTGCTCCTACACATAGAGAAAACAGGATTTATCAGGCATGACAATCAGATTAGCTCCTCTGAACATTCCTGCATTCGTTCAGGTTCCAGCCAGTTTGTCTAGGTGCATGTAACACACAACTAAACACACACACACACACACACAATGTGCACAAGTAGAGCAATATTCTGGTGTTCTGCACATATCTGTTTGTTATGAGACACGCAAATTGTGTCACTTATTTAGATCATTAGTATTTGTTCTTGCAAATCTGTAATGAAGGAATGAACTTTCTGACCATCTGAAACCATGCAGACACTGCATTAATTCACTTGACTGACATGGTCAGCATGGCTCATATGAACACTTCAAAATGTCTTGTGACCCCCAATAAGTATAATGTTTCTACATGTTTGAAAAGACTTTGCCACTGAATGCCCTCGGCCAGATTTCACTGACTGTGTCCTGGCTGGCATGTACAAGTGTCACATCCTTTAACCTTAAAAATGGCATTACAAAATTTCCACCCACTGCTTGTATAATTTTTTTTTTCCACTCTACATCACAGAGCACAAACATCCCCTGGTGAAAGACTGATGCTGGGGCAAATCTCTGCAATCACTGTGATTCAGATATTATCATGTTCTCCTGCTGAGGTGTTTGGCTTTGGCCACATCGCTAGAGTCTTCAGTAAGACTCAGCAGAGTTAGTAATGCATCTCTATGTCCTCTGCTTTAAGTACAAATTAAGTACAGATGATTGGGCCATTGCCCGTTTACACTGCTGTTCAAACATGTGGGGTCAACAAGTTAATTAATATTTTTGTGTAAGATGCATTAAAGTGATCGAAAGGGAACGTATAGATAATTGTAGTGGTACAAAAATTCTTTTTTGTTCTTTTGAAGTCAAAAAATGTATCCTCAAATTTTTTTTTTTTTTTTTTTACATTGATAACAATAAGAATTGTTTCTTGAGCATAAAATCAGCATTAGAATTTGAATTTCTGAAGGATCATATGACCTTGAAGACTGGAGTAAAAGATTGCTGAAAATTCAGCTATGCCATCACAGAAATAAATTACTTTTTAACATATATTCAAATAGAAAATTAATTTCAAGTTGTAATAATATTTCACAATTATGCTGTTTCTACTGCATTTATGATCAAATAAATCCAGCCTTAGTGAACGTAAGAGACTTTGAGAATTTAGAAGAAGAGAATTTACCATCCAAAATTTACTTTTTTCTGTTTTGCAGTAAATTTTTTATTGCATTACAGAAATGAGAATGAGATCTTTTGCATTCAAAATTGTTGTAGAAGTCAAATGACCACATAATATTAATGTGCTTTCCTTTTTATGATTCTGACTTTATTGCAGGTTGTGAAATGTTAAGCTGTCCATTTTATGACTGACGGCTTTATGAGGGCTCAGAATGTTGATGTGCATGTTGTGAAGTGAAGGGTTTTAACAGCTTACCTGAGGCTGCTGTTGTTTTTACCTACACAAATGTTCAGCCCTGAGCATTTCAAACACCTAGACTTGCATGCAGCCATCTCAGGAATGGAACAGGGAGCAGCTTGAGTTATAAATGAGGCAGAGTGCCATGTGTTATTGTTGTAAAGGTCTGCAGAACGGCCCAGGCCCTCAAGGTCCTGTAGATCAATTGTCAGCTTACTGTCTGACAGGCATGCTGACCCCTTAATAAAACCATTTTAAACAGCCTGGATAATTTCTTAAAAGACTTTAAGCAAGTCACAAAAAATGTAAAATACGGTCTAATTTTTTTTTTCCCTGTCACTGCAGAGATCTGAAGCTGGATAACATTCTGTTGGACGCTGAAGGCCACTGTAAACTGGCCGACTTTGGCATGTGCAAAGAGGGCATTCTGAACGGGGTTACGACCACCACCTTCTGTGGGACCCCTGACTACATTGCACCAGAAGTACGTCTAGTAAATCATAATGAACATAACCTACAGCTGACGTGTTTGACATAATTTTGAACCTCATTCATCTCTCTCATTCAGATCCTGCAGGAGTTGGAGTACGGCCCGTCAGTGGATTGGTGGGCTCTGGGCGTTCTCATGTATGAAATGATGGCCGGTCAGCCTCCGTTTGAAGCTGACAACGAGGACGACCTTTTTGAGTCCATCCTCCACGATGACGTGCTTTATCCCGTGTGGCTCAGTAAAGAAGCCGTCGGCATTCTGAAAGCTGTAAGCGGCCCGTATCTTGAAATCTTTTTGTTTGTATGTGGTTTGTGGTTGGCCCATTTATCATTTCTTTTTCCACTTCTGTTCGGAAATCTTTTCTCTTCCTACAGTGATATATTGAGCTCCACTGTATGGTCATACACCTGGCTGCACTTTCCCTCTGACCTCTCCAACCTTCCTCTGTTCATTTTCCTCCCTTTTGTTCTTCATTCATCCCCCTGTTCTGGTATATTTGCCTCCGACCTAAAAATACACTAATTTTGTGGCATATTTTATACACATACACACACATTTCCATTTTTCTAATATTTGTGCTCCAAAAATCATGAATTGCCTGAAATGTTGTTGTAAGCGGTTGTATCAGTTTTGCAAATTTCCACCCGAATGAAATAAACCATCTATTGATTCAATCCGCATACCCGCTCTCCAAAGACATGTCAGCAAATCTGAACATAATGATTGACAGGCAAAGAATGTTTCTGATTGGCTTGTTTTTGAGTAACACTTCATAAGAAAATTTTCTTCTGTATTTTTGCTATAATTACAACAAAACACCTGGTTTTTAATCTTTTTTATAGTTAGAAATATTTTTTCGTTTTAATTACCTTCATTTAGTTTATTATGATTCTATTATAATTATAAAATCTATACATTGTCTTTTTAATGTAATGTTAATATTGTTACATTTTTAAATGTTAAAATGTATTTGTGTATATAAAAATTTACAATAACCTTTATTAATAAATTCTGTAAAAGTATTCTTATTGGTAAATTATGATACCTAAGGCATTACCTAAAATTATTAGCTAGTGAACCTTATTGTTAACCATTACTGTTCTATGATTGGCTAAAAAGAGTTGGGCCACTCCCCTGACTTTTTTTTTTTTTTTTTTTTTTTTTGCTGTTAGAATGACACGTGTGATTTCTCAAGACATCATTTTCAGTGATATCTTCCTTGTATTTTTTGTCATGTTACACAAAAATGTTTAAAAATGCCCCTTAAACGCTGTTCATATTTACCCCTTCTTTATGAATTATGTAATGTAAAATGTATTCCCTTTCCTCAGTTCATGACAAAGAGCCCCAGTAAGCGTCTGGGCTGTGTGGTGACCCAGGGACTAGAGGAAGCCATCAAAGTCCACCCTTTCTTCAGAGAGATCGACTGGGTCTTGCTGGAGCAGAGGAAGATCAAGCCCCCCTTTAAACCTCGCATTGTAAGCATACATGATTCTCATACATTGAATTAACCCATTTTTGTTGCTCAAACAGTAGAGCATAGCACTAGCAGCACCAAGGTTATGGGTTCGATTGCCAAAGAAAACACAAACTGGTATAAGTGCAGTGTAAATACATTGAATGCAATGTAAGTGGCTACCTAAAAGCGTCTGCCAGCTGCATAAATGTAAAATGTAAATCATGAATTGTGTCACAATTCATAGACATTTTTTCTGCAAAACGCTCCGACACAGCACGCGCACATTGACTTTATCTCTCATGTTCCTCTGTCTTTAGCGTCTGTGGTCTAGACTGAAAGTCGGATGCCACAACGGCACTTCTCAACTTCTGCTTTCCCATGGCGGGGGGAAGGGCTGAGAGTGTTGTGTGAATGCGCGTGTGTGTATATGTACACAAGTGGGTGCTTTAGATGGAAAGGTCACAGAAAGGTTCAGAGAAAACGCGACCGCCACTTGCTCTCTTGCCCTCTGAGTAACTTTGAGCTGGCGTTTTGTCACCACACTTTCTACAGTATCTACATTTTCATACGCACCTGTGGTTTTTAACTGAAAGTCTGCACTGCTTCTTAGAAAAGCACTGGGGACAAAATCTGAATCTTAAGCAATACAGACATTTGTTTGTTTTATTAGTAGTATCATATTTTTTTAAAGGGTTAGTTTTGATGAAAATAAGTGAAAATTCTGTCATCATTTACTCACCATCAAGTCGTTCCAAACCCATAGGACTTTTGTCCTTTTCATATTTCATTTTAGCAAATGATATTTTTTATGAAACCTGAGAGACTGCTGTCCTTCCATTGAAAGTCTATTACACCAAAACTTGACGCTTCAAAAGTTCATAAAGCATAATCCATATGAATCAAGCAGCTCAATCCAAGTCTTCTGAAGAAATATTATTGATTTATATCCTGAACACATTTAATGTGATAAACGAGAGCTTGAACATGCTTCTGCAAGATCCAATGAGGTTTCTCTCACGTGTCAAGCAAATACGATCAGTGCTGGGGAGTAACTACTGTAGTTACATGTAATGGAATTACATAAGTTAATTACAAAATATATGTAATTGTAATCAGTAACAGTTACTGAGAAAAAATGTGTAATTAAATTAGTTACTTATGAAATGTTTACAATTACAAAGGGGGTTACATTTGAATTTTTTCACACATTTTATTCTTTTATTTGGATCCACAAGACAAGCAACAAAAACAGAATCCAAATACCTTGGGAAGTCATTTTGCAAGATGACAGGTACACATGGCTAACATACATTCACAAGTCCTTATATTTATAACATTTAACACTCAAGGATAGACAAAACATCTTCGTTTCCATATTTGCATATGATGGCTGAAACTGAACACACACGTTAGGCTTCTGTGAATTGCGGGGACTTTTCATAGACTTCTGTTACTTTTATACTGACCAAATGATAGTTTCTATCCCCTAACCCAACCCTAAACCTACCCTAGTGAAAAATAAATATACTTAAATGTATTTGAAATACATTTATTTCATGCTAAGTATGCTACAAATACATTTTCATATTTATGTACTTAATAAAATGCTCTGCAATTGTAGTTTTAGTGTACTAAACTGGTATACTTGAAGTCTGCTAACTTGGAACAACTAATTTTGTACTTAATGCACTTTAATTGTGTAGAAATAGTATATTATATAGTATATTAAATAGCATATTTGATTGTGCTAAACTATTGCAAGTACACTTCAGGTACACTTTAAATATTTTGCATTTAAAGACTGATATTATTCAAAGATCCTACAATTCTCATCAAAAGTGACATTAAAACACATTTTAGGCTTAATATTAAGAAACGTGCATTGTGTACAAGTAGTACGCCAAATAAAATTTAATTGTGATTAAACCGCAGGCCGGTCCCCACAATGTCAAAAATTTCAGGTTTTACTGTTCTTGTGGGGACATAAACAAGAATCCAAACAAACACGCACACATCCACTTACAGATTAAATTTTGCTCTAAAATATGAAATAGTTACGCTACTTGTTACATTTTAAATTGGGTAACTTGTAATCTGTGACCTATTACATTTCCAAAGTAACCTTCCCAACACTGAGTACGATTGATCTTCTGCATGAACCAATTAGGTTTTTTTTCTCACGAGTCAAAAAAGTATGATTGAGCTTCTGCAAGAACTAGTGAGGTCTGTTCTCACATGTCTAGCAAGTACAGTTGAGCTTCCTCAAGAACCAATGAGGTTTGTTTGATCTCTTTATAAATTTTTGAAGTGTCAATGTTTTGGGTTAATGGACTTTCTCAGGGGCCTGAGAAATCTCTAGTGTCCTCATTTGTGTTTGAAGATGAACAAAAGTCTGGCCCGACATGATGACAGAATTTTCCATTTTTGATTGAACTACCCTTTTAAAGTTAAACCTCAGAAAACCTTCATAAACCCATGATCTCTGTGTCTGTTTTGCTATAGAAAACCAAGCGCGATGTGAATAACTTCGACCAGGACTTCACTCGCGAGGACCCCGTGCTGACGCCAGTAGACGAGGCCATCATCAAACAAATCAACCAGGATGAATTCAAGGGCTTCTCCTACTTTGGAGAGGAGGCTTTGTCTTAAAGCCTAACTTGGTGTCTGTGAGCTCAAATATATGTTAAACACACCCACAAACACTCAAAAACCCACATCGCATTGCAATACATGAACACACACTCCACAAATGTTCTGAAGAAGGGGCTCAGACCGGACCAGAGCAGAATGGCCAGTCCCTGTGGTTAAATTTTCCCTTTACTGCTGTTTTTGTTCTTTTATTCTTCTCTAAATCTCCAAAAAGAGAAAAAAAAAACTGTACTGCATATGGATCTCATCACAGGTCTCAACAAGTTTGACAACCAATCAGAAAACGAATGTTCTTCAGAACCCAAGGAAGGAAGGGTCGGAACGCACTACCTTAAACTAAAATTGACGATACCAATGATTGTACTACAATTTCGGACACCGGTCGGGTCTTCATAATCCTTCGATGGAAAGGTCTTGCCCTTGAGGAGGAATTTACACTGCATACGTGACAATTGACAAATGTTGTGCTGTGCAGTCAAATGCCTTTTTGTGTATTCAGGTGACATTTTGGGAGCAATTTTATAAAATATACAAAGACATTTGTTATATATATATATATATATATATATATATATATATATATTCCATCAGTGTTATGAAGGTCCATTTGGAATGATGACCTGCTGTATATGGGTTGTGTTACGAAGTGTTGGCCTGAGCAGGTGTGTGCATGACATGTATGTGTCCGTGTGCATGTGTTTGCATGAATGAGAGCGAGAGGCCCTTGCCCTCCTGAAGCTCTACAGTTGTTTTCATGTTGATTTGCAATGGCTTTTCATTTGCGCTCGACTGTGCAAAGACTACAGTGTGTGTGTGTGCGTGTGCGTGTGTGCGTGCGTGTGTGTGGGTGCCGTGTCCCGCCACTATGCATACGAAGCTGTAGTCGTGGGCAGACAGACCAGTACCCATAGCTGTCCGGTCGATTTGTACAGAATGTAACATGTATATAGTATTTGCTCCAAAAGCCTGTGAAAGCTTCTTAGAGTAGGCAATTGTTTGCATGGTCTTGCAAATTGTGTCGTTATTGAGTAGCATTAGTTTATGGGAAGAAAACCATGTTTTTGATATCTGTGCAATACCCCGAACACATTTCCCCTAGTACTTTTCTTTATTTTCAAATTGTTCTGTATCGGTTTCTCTCGTGTGCTGATTTTGTTGTGTTGCATAGGTTAGAGCTTCACCAAAGGCTTTCTCGCTCTCTCTCTCATGCTTCTCTCTGCCGTTCTCATGTGCATAGTTTGCTGAAGTACATAAGCTGTGGAATGTAGTGGAAAAATGTGTGAGCTCTTAATTTATTCAGTATACATGTAGCTACGCTTCCCTTTTTGTGTCAATAAGTCATTCGTTTGCTTTGCATCTTTTTGTGTTACTTTATTTCAGACAATTGTTACACACCTCCGTATATCTTTCAAACTATTCAGTCTTGTTTTAAATTTTGTGAACCCCCTGTAGTTGAATTATTTACTTGTGCAATGTGAAAGACTCTAAAGGAGAGGTGAACGAAAACAAAAAGGGTACATTTCAGGCGTACTAATTAAAACCTTCTGGAATGTGATGACTTTTGCTTTAGCAATTCAATGGCGATTTGAATAAGATGTGTTTTATTGTTCTTTTAAAAGCGGTTGCTGACCTTTTATTTCTGTCTGAAGTTTCTTTTTGTTTCGACTTTTTTCGTTGCTTTTTTTAAACGTGTCTGTGGGTTGATCACGGTAGCTAGGTCAATGTTGCCGATTGTCTCTGAAGCCTTTTCTCTCATAGGCACTTTCCTGTCTGTCACCCTCACTGTTTCATGCCAAATGTCTTGTTCAGCTTTATTTTCTCCCATTGTTTCCTTTTTACTTGTAAAGGAATGAACTTGATATATAGGACGCATTCATGGTCTGTCTGCAAAGTCAAAACAGAGTAAATAAACTAAGAATTACCTCTTAAATTAAGTGCAAAGATTTCTCTGGCTGAATATTGAATATTTGCACATACAGTATTAAAATACATAAATGTTTCATATGTATGATAGTGCTGTATTATATACATCTGGTAATGGAATTTAGTTTCTGTATGGTGAAGCTTCATGTGCACAGAGGTATTTCTTTTCTGGATACACTAGCGTTATCTCGTAAGCATTTTACTATGTGCCAAATGTACTGTCATCTAAAGGATGTGAATGTTTTGTTTAACCTATTAAACCCCAAGATGTATGAAAAATGATGTGTGTTGGTGATATGTCGCAGGAGTATTATGTGCACACACACACACACACACACACACACCCATACCGAGAAAACAGAACATCAAATTGCAAAAGTAAAATAGAGGCTAGAGGTTTGGCTATACTTGTCTAAATTTCTAAAACACATTCTCAGAAATACAGTGTAACATAAAAAACTGACTTGTAAGGACATTTAAAATGTTTTTGGATTATTTGAATGGCTCACAAAATCATCTAAATAATATATTGCCTTAAATCTGCTGATACCAACAGGTTTCTCTGAAGGTTTGGGGTCAGCAAACATCCTCCCCTCACCGAAAACAATTGCGTCAATGAGATGTTCTTGCTAACACGGTGAAACTATCATGCATGTGTGTGCATTATTGCAAATTGAGCTTGATGTAAGCTGTACTTCAACAGTCATTCAAAGAAAAGTCCTAAATGATAATGGAAATGTTTGAGGTACACAGATGCAAACTTCTCAAAAAATGGGGCTTTTTCTAACCATTCTGATTATGATTTCCATCAACTCCATGGTTTCTGAAGTCATAACAGGGGATCGATCACATGTTTGTTTGCATGGTATACTGATAGAAGCCTCTTATTAAATGGGAATGGGTCCAAGATAGAGTTGAACTAAAGTTAAATCTGTTCCAATTAAGCCCTACTCCAGGAAAAGACGCTTTACTGTTATTTTTCCATGTTATTTTTTTTTTTTTCATTTTTGTTTGTTTGTCCGCGTTCAGAGATTAAAATTCAGCCCTGAATGGTTTTGGATCCTCCTTGGACACTTCACGTGATGTTTGTTTTATATGAGACACTGAAACTGAACTTTTTCACAGGCCGAATGCGCACAGAACAGCAGAGCACGCATGTGTGAAGAGGAAGCGCCAGGCGCGAGGTGAAGAGCACCAATCAGTGCACAGAGCTGAAACACGCTCAGCTCAGCGGCGGCGCTCACGAGCTCTTTACCAGCGTCCGGTCAGTCAGCGTCACTCTGGAGAGGTAGTGCGATCCTCGGCAGTGTTCTGAGACTGCACTAACTGCTCCGGTCATTACTGGAAATGTCATGAGAATGTACATTACGGAGGAGAAATAACTAAATAAAGGCATTTGTGAGGAAAATACACACGTTTAAACTTTTTTTCCCGGAAAAGTTAAGTGAATTCATTATACGCAAGACAAGTTTGTCCTCAGTCATAGGCGCATCATGACAGCCGAGAGAGAGAAAAAAAGGTAAGGCGCAGGAAAATTTTCATTACTGTGTGGATTATCAGTTATGTATTTTCTTGAGTTGTTTACCTTAATTTGAGATTCTAAAGTGAGATTTTACGTATTGCGCAATGACAAGGGCACCAGAGCGGAGTAAACTGCGGTGTTAACTGCTGTTTTAACCTGAGCCACATAATCGCATTAAAGGTTTCCTAAACTTACTGGTGTTGTGTTTGAACTCATACGGTTTGTATTATAACTTTTTCCCCATAATCTCACCCCGCAATTTTAATTTATTAAGACTTTGACATTGGAGAGGTGTGCGGGGACCCTATTTTTGGCTCGCTCTTGTTAGGACTCAAATGACTTGAAACGTTATAGTTCAGTTGCTGTAAGAAATAACACATTTACTGCATCTCATTATGAAACGAACGGATTAAAATAATTATTCTGTTCAATATGCATTCATGATATAGCCTATACTAAGGCAAAACAAAAAGCAGCAAATCTTTATTCAAAGAATTGGACCTTCAGAGACCGTCAGATGCTTAGATAATAAATAACTACCTGTTGAATTCAATTATCACTGTAAAATGTTTTACCTAAAAGTTTGTTTCTAAAAGTTTTGTTTTCATCAATTTAATGTTACAGTCTTTTTTATTTGTTTCTTGAGATTTTAGAGCTCAATTATTCAGTAATTATTCAAAGTGAACTTGTGTGCAGTGAAATATTTTTTTTAAATTTTTTTTAAGGTTGTTTCAAATATTCAGATTTATTATGGCTATTGTGATATTTTCTCTAACCTGAGTAAAAATAATTACATTTAAAAGCCATTATTATCTCTTTTTTCTGTTGCAGTAAAAAACAAAAACAAAAAAACTTTTATTTATTTTTTATTTTATTTTTTTTCTGATACCTAACTGTTACTAATAACTCAAATTTTTCCCCCAAACACTTTAGGACTCAAATAATATAATTAATCAGTTTTCTTGCAACATTGCATTATTTTGAAATGTTACAATTTCTATCATCATGTAAATAACATGTAAAAGATTAATCTTTTACATTATTTACCTTTTACATGCCATGCTGCCATGTTACTCTTACTTTTAAGAGATTTTACACAAAGTCACTTGACTCTAGATATGCAACTCATTTACTGTCCTTACCTTGGCCACTCAAATGTCTTTATCCCCTAGGATACAACCCAATTTAATCAATATATCAGTTATAATATATCAGTAATCATAAATGTGCATTTGTTTTTGGTGAAAATTGTGTCATGGTGATCTGCATGGATGACATTCATAAGTCAGATTTTGCCAGATACTGACAGCATTTTGATTTGGTGGTAAAATAAGCCAACACTGGCTCTCTGGTGCCTAAGGCATGTTGAAGAGGGGTTAAATGTTCCTCTGTGTGGTTCTCGGTGGCTTGTTAACGGGGACGTAATGTTCCAATTGAAACTGAGGTTATCAGATTAGGGTTCACCTCTTTTTTTCATGCGTGAACATGCCATTATGTTTCCCTACCCTGGTACATAAACATTTAACTTGTTCTACAAGTGTTTAATTAACAAGGTGATGTCTTTTGTAATTAGCGCCAGTCAGTAATGTAATCATTTAACTGTGCTGTTTTAATGACATCTATCAAAGCTTGCTGCACAGAAGGAATTTGATATATGCAGTACAACTCTGGGTTTAGTTATCATATTCTGTTTAACACTGAATTATTACTTGGGAAACTAAAGGTTGGCCATTTATTTGAGGTTAGGGAAAATAGGATTATCTGTAGTGAATGCGTGCTCTGTACAGTCTGGCTCTTGGCTCTCGGTGAACTCTGGCCTAATCTGGTTGAGAGGGGAGATGCAGAGAGATTGAGGGAGGAATGGGTTCACATCGGCCTGCTAATCACATGATCTCTTCCCTTTGACAGCTTTTGCTTTGGTTGTGCGTGATGACACCTGAGGCAGTAGGTGATAGGTACAGGAGTCTCGCCATTGTGTTTGCTATAGGTCTTTATGTACGCTTTAGGAATCGTGACAGCTCTGTTTCACGCAAATCTCCCTTGAGATCTCTCGCTGAAATACACACTATCCTCCTGTTGAGAGCCTGACTGACACTTTTAGCGTGAAGAACAGTACAGGTGGGAGTGGCTACATAGCTGTCAGTCTAGTTATTTTGTTCCAGTAATGCCACGAAAGATGAAAAGGTCACAAAAGAGAGGACAAAGAGGCGAAAATGGCCAGCAGGCCTCCGTCTTCAGGCTACCTTGACCTGTAGCGCATTTCTAATTCAGAAGCTGTTTAGCCAGCTAATGTCGAAAGCATTTGTAGCATAGCTGGGGGTTGAGGTCAGCAGCTGGACTGTGTGGGAACAGAACTCAGTAGCCTAGTAGAGGGCAGAGGACACAACTCCCCTTCATTTGACGGATTGAACCCAGCCAGAATGCAGTCAAAGGGGTTGTAAAAACTACATCTCTGAGAGATAAACCTGACGCTCAGCTCACATCCAAGGGGTGTTTGGGCAGTGTAGATCTTGTGTTACTGAAAAAATAGGCTATAGGAGCTCATGCATTGAGTGATGGTTACTGATTCCAGCTGGCTGTGAGAGAAGAGTTTTCTTTCTGGTTCATAACAAAACCACTGGAATGATTAAATGTGTATTTTTTGTTATTATAAATCAAGTCTAACAAGTTATGTACAATATGCATAATGCTGATGACCTTATTAAGCATTTTAACCCTGATTATGCAACAGGTAGATTACACTGATATGCCAGTAGATGGCGACAAGTGACCGACCTTTGTCATTGAATCATTCACTCAAGTGATTCATTCACAAGTAGCTTATAACAACTTATTGAAAAGTTTGCTTAACTGATTTGTTTAAAATACCAATCTGTTTAGAATGATACTCCAAAAATGGTGTGTTTTGTTCAAAGATGTGCATCATTTGATTTTGCTTTGACTTGTTTATATTACAAAAATAGTTTAAAAAATGTCTCTGGAATTTAAGTTACTCAGTATTATTGCTTAGTGAACCTGCTTTTGCTTGTGTGATATTGCTTAATTATTTGTTTCTATATTTGTTTATTATGTTGTTTGTTGGGTTCATGGTTTTCCATGCATGTCAGACTTTCAGAATGAGGGAACAATGTGCAGTGTTTAAATGCAGCGAAATGTTTCATTATGCAAATTTTGCAGTCAGCAGCATTTTTTTAATGCATTAGTTTGTACATGTAAAATTGTGTCTGTTATTTCTCATGCTAAAGGAAAATTAAAGTGCCCTTCTTTTAAAATGTCCTTGACATATGATTGACACTTTGCATGTATTTAAGAATTGGATCATTTCCAAGAAATGATAAGACATTAGAGCATTTGTAAAAGGGCAGATACCGTTAGAGATTTGAGATTGTAACTCCAGGTTACATAAAATCATTTCATTAGCATTAGTGTTTTATTGCATAGTATATTAAATACTCTATAACGGTAAATAGATTGTATAATTGATTGCATAAGCACGTAAACTCTGGAGGGACATTATTCTGTTGTCACGGAAGACAATCACTCTTTTTTCCCACAAATGAATGCACTGAACACGTGAACTCTAGATGAGTCTGCATTATCTTTGCCCATTTATTGAACCATTTTGTCTGAATTTTTAGAGCTGCACTTGATCTCTTTAACAGTTTTGATTAACAGTTTGAATGGAAGTTGCCATTCCTCATTTAGCCCCAAGGAGATGCAGACAGTAAATTCATGCTTAAGTCCCATGAGTTTGACCTCTGAGTAAAAACGATCAGCCATTTCCTGTGAGAAGAATCCATAGTTACTATTACAATGACAAATTTTTTTGTAAAATGGGGGTAGTGGGAGGGTAGAAAGGGGGCATGTTGTGGTTGCCAAATATGCAGCTGTATAATAGAGGGCTGATTGTGGCATTCCTGCACCCCCGCACCACGCTGTACACATTTTACAAACACTCCCAGAGCCGGGCTGACCTGAGCCGGGGAATAGGGGATCCACACTGGGATGCTGCTACTGGAATTACAATGCTAGATCCTGGTCTCAGCATCGACCTCCCACAGACACTGAAACTTAGCACTGCACGCAGGCCACGTGTGTTGGTATCTGTATTAGTGTATTATAATATATGATGCATTAGAAAGCACTTGTGGTGTTTTGCCGACAAAAAGCGCTGTGTGGCTTGGTTTGTTGTGAGGGTGGCACAGTGAACTGTGGCACACCACAAACAGAGGCCATAGAGAGTTCACTTCTCTCTGCCACACACTCTTTCACACACTGGCAAGCCACAAACCACAGAAATCTTCTACCTGGCAAGATAAACGTTCTGTCTGGAATAGATAAATGACCACATATTTTTGATGTGCTTTCTTGAGAATTTCACTGTCTTCTATTTTCTTTTTTGGGTGAACTATTCCTTTAAGCTGAACAGTTATCGATAAAATGCTATATGGACTAATTTTTAAAAGTATATGCTGCATTACATTTTGTCAACACTTGTATGTATATTACTGTCCCTGGATTGTCAGATTATACATGAACTAACATGCTCAAGATAGACGTCTGCATGAGCCCGGTCCTGTGACATGACCTTACCTGACCTGACCCGGCGCAAATTGACTGATTGATTTAATTTACCAGTGTCAAATTTAAGACCGAACTGTTTTTGATCCTGCAGTGACTCTTTTTTTTTTTCCTTTGCGAGTGAGTAAACCTAGATTAAAACCTTGATGCACAGATTCTCACAGGTGTGGTTTTGCAGTTCTTTTGCTTTGACTCGGCGAAGTTTGTGCTTGTGCACAAAAAGTATGCTTAACATAAAACAAAATATTTAGAAAGTATTTTATTTTAATTACAAATGAACCCTAAATTTACTAAAAAAAAATAAATAAATAAAAATTGTTTGTTCTCAAAGTAATTTTAGTAAAAAAAAAAAAATGCATTAAGGCACTATCACCTGTACCTTTCCACTGCGTAATTTTGTGGGTCATTTCATTTCAGTAGGAATCTGCGCAGTTGGTAGTTACACATGAGGGTGGAAAAATTTTCACATTGGGTTTCACAAAGGTGAAATTTGACTCACGAATTTGCCACGTTGACAAATAGAAAGCTGCTTGGATTGGAAGTGTATGCCTTTGTGTGCAGTGCCTTGTTTTTAATTAATAGACAATTGACTTTCTTTCCTGCAATATTTGACTGTGCCAGCCAAAAGACAACAAGTTATCTTAAACCGAAGTTAAAGTTTATTGTTTTATTGTCCTTTCTACATTAAAATGTGTTAAGTACAATAATGTACAAGTACTGTATATGAGTATGTACAAAACATTGGCTGCGCAGTATCTAAGTTGAAGCTCAGCCTATAGATTAGGTTGTTTTCATCAACCTCTTCTGTTTTCTAGGCATCCTTCAGAAAGGCGCAAGGAAAAGTCCCGTGATGCAGCGCGCTGCAGGCGCAGTAAAGAGACAGAAGTGTTCTATGAGCTGGCCCATCAGCTGCCGTTACCCCAGAGCGTCAGCTCCCACCTGGATAAAGCCTCCATCATGAGACTAGCTATCAGCTTTCTGCGCACACGCAAACTCTTCAACTCAGGTATGAAGCTAAAAAAAATTGATGTTCTGTAATTAGGAGTCAAACTCCATTGTATCTGTTGGTGAGTCGCACCATCGCATCCCATAGAGCTGCATGGTGAAAAATGTTGAACTTTTTGAGTACACTAATTAGGCTTAAGTTTCTGCTTGACTGTATTTTCTGACATTTTAAACTTGGTGAAACATACCTACAGCTCTCATAAGATTGCCTTCAAGTTTGAGGCAGATCATATTGGTCATAAATTGCCATTTTGAATGGATTTTTTTTTGTTTTTGTTTTTGCTATTATTCTTTCTACAGTTTTCCCAATCTGGTTTCTTATATTTTCGGTGTTCAGTATTGTAATCCTGAAAAACTATAGGAAGTGGTTTGTCACCATGGCAGCTAGTTTACATATTGATACAAACTTTGTCTACATTATTGCCACGTACACACTGTTCAAAAGTTTAGGGTTTTAAAATAATAATTTGCTATTTTAATATATGTAATTTATTCCCATAATTGCAAAGCTAAGTTTTCAGCATCATTACTCCAGTCTTCAGTGTCACATGATCCTTCAGAAATCATTCTGATATGCTGATTTGGTGTTTAAGAAACCTTTCTTATTATCATTAATGCTTGTGATGCTGATTTTTTTTTCATGATTCTTTGAAGAATACAAAATTCAAAAGAACAGCATTTATTTGAAATCTTTTGTAACATTTTAATTGCCTTTACTGTCACTTTTAAAACACTCGTGCTAAATAAATGTATGTTTCTTTCAAAATAAAAATCTTACAAACTTTTAAATGGTATCAAAAAGATGATTTATAAATAAAATAATGTTGTTTTATACTGAAAATTTACACTAAAAATTCTAAATTGGTTCAGGTTAGTCTGTAGTAGTTATAATTAGCTTTACCTAAACTCAGTAGAGGTCTGTGGTGTGTCCTCATTTATACAGCTAAGTAAACATGTTTATGTGTCAGTGATGTTGGGCTGGGTAGGTCCATGAGATGTCCTGTACTCCTCAATATACAATAAGAAATGCAGGAAGACAGACAAAGAACACTGTGCATTGTTTCCAGACTCCATTCCTGACGCACATACATGTATACAATATGTGTGCATGTCTCTGAAAGAGAGAGAGCATCAAACAATGAAAAGGGAAGAGATGGAATCTGCTGCTGAAAATGTGTGTGGGTGCTGTGGAAGTGGGTGGGGGAAGATCGATGGACGTGGAGAAACAGGGAAAGAGGGAGATGACGAGGTGTGGGGTAATTAGGGACTGCTAGTGGTATTGTTTTCTGTGAATTATGATTTCTTCTCACACTCTTTTCTTAGCCACAACACTCTCTTTGATGGCGCCATGCAGGCCTGCCTGTGATATTCGGTGTGTTGTATGTGTTTCTGTGTCATGCTTTGACCTTTGAAAGGCCCCGAGATTACAAAACTAGAAAACTGATATGTCATTCGGTGAGGTGTGTGGGAACTATAACTGCACAGTCATAGAATCATAATATTACTGATAGGTGTTAACAAGGTCATGATTCTCATCTGAACCAAATGTTTGACCTGTCTGATATTTTGAACTTTCCTCAGAGAAGACATTGTTTAAACATTGGGGCATCATATTAAATCCTGAATTTCCAGCTAACGTCTTTCTGAAGATATGAATCTTTGAACCCTCATTATCAAATTGCCCAAAACAGATGAACCGAAGAGGTCTCATGTCAAAACGAAAAATCACAACTGAAATCTCTTTAACAACTCCTAGGCTTGTACTCAAATCTCTTGCTTCTGGAGTTTCAAGTGGTGGTTTTCAACAAAGAGTCTGAGTGTTTTTTATTATAATGTTATAATAAAAATGTATGTATTATAATGTTTTTATTATAATTTTAATATATTTTAAAATGTAATTTATTGTGCAATGGCAAAGCTTAATATGCTAATTTAGCACTTAATAAATATGTATTTTTTATTATTATCGATGTTAAGAAACAAAAGAAAATCCTGCACATACCAATACTTGCAAAAGTATCAAAAACAATAATTTATTGACAAATTTTCATTCTCAACGTTGTCCATAAATTATTATTTCGGTCCCAATGTTGTCAATAAATTATTGTTTTGGTCCCAACATTGTCAATAAATTATTGTTTTTGATACTTTTGCAAGTATTGGTAGTGTGCCGGATTTTCTTTTGTTTCTTATTTTTTTTACTTTTTTGATCTCTTTTTCCTACGCACCTATCTATTACCTGCAGGTGTGCTGTAATTGATTGTTAATTGATTATTTTCAATGTTGAAAACAGTTCTGCTGCTTAATATTTTGTGTAAACCATGATACTTTTTTTCAAATAGAAATATTTTGTATTATAACTGTTTTTACTGTCACTTTTGATAAATTAAATGCATCCTTATTCTATAAAACTATTAATTTCTTTTAAAAAACAAATAGACATACAGACCTTGATCTTTTGAACAGTAGTGGATGTCAGTTTTTATTTTTCCTAAGGACCTTTAGGACAAACTTCTGAGCCAAAGTTGATAGTTGAAACATAACTTCCTGAGACATGAAAGAGCTGTCGCTGAGCAGGCTGTCAGAGAACCTCGTTAATGACCAGAAAAGGCCTAAATGATTCTAATAGACATGGACAGAGAATGGCAGAAAATTGCGAGTTCCTGTATTTGGTTAAGAGCCAGAGGAATAAGACATCACAGTGAAGTATTAATAGCACCGGGACGAATGCCGTGGGCTTTGAGGTGGGAGCGCAGACATGGACCACCTGCTGACACCCAAACGCACAATGCGGACACACAGTTCTGATGTCTGAGCTGGGTCAAAGCCTCATTGCTCGGGCCCTTATTGCCTGATCTGAATGAGCAGGGGAGGAGGCCCTTATCTGCAGGGAAGCAGACATGAACCTCACAGCATGGAGTCTCGCTTTAATTATTTTCTCAAGTTGTTGATGCTTTTCATGGCATTGTGTACCTCAAACATCCTCCGTTTGCTGATCATGATCTGCAGCTCAATAGCTTGTTTTTATTCCATGTTGGTATGTGAATTTCATTTGATAAATGAGTCTGTTTAACTTCATCTGAGTTGTTTACTTCAAGCTAAATGGTACAGGATATGAGTCCATGTCCCTTGAGTTTGTTTTGATGGTTTGCCAATGTAAAATTACAAAAAAGTCACTGAAGTCACATACTAAGTTGTCTTGTCTCTTGTCCCAGGCCGCACAGTCCAGCAAACCCAGTCACAGGAAGACAGCCAGATGGACAGTCTATATCTGAAGTCTCTGGAAGGCTTTGTCGCTGTGGTAACATCAGATGGGGACATGATATTCCTTTCAGAAAACGTCAGTAAATTTATGGGCCTTACGCAGGTGAGCCTCACCTCATTTCCTTTATTCTTGAGAATAATTACAGGGAGAAAACATAAAAGCCTTCTGTTACTTCATTTATAGTGGCTTTACTTCCCTTACAAACTGTTATCAGGTAGAACTGACAGGCCACAGCATCTTTGACTTCACGCACCCCTGCGATCATGAAGAAATCAGAGAGAATCTCAATGTCAAATCAGGTGAGCGTCAGCTCAGAACAGTATTTCCCAGAAGTACGTCGATACAGTTTTTTACTTGGATATTTTGAATACACTGTTGCCTTTAAAATCAAAATGGCAGAATCTTCCAGTCCTCTTTATCTCTGGATGTAATTTGCCATGGAGATGTCCTTATCTGAAAGCACTTATCACAGTCAGGATGTTACATTTTGTACATTCTTGTAGTGGTTCCTGTGAGGACAAGTCCCCCTTTTTTAACGTCCCTTCTGTAGGCTTTTTCCCCCTATTTTGTTAAGGCTGAAAAATTTGGAGGGAAAAAAATGAATTGAGATTTATATATATATGTGTGTGTGTGTGTGTGTGTGTGTATTATATGTATATATGTATAAATTGTGATTGCAATTTAAAACATGATTTTTTAATTTAATTAAATAAAACATTTTTTTAAAAATATTTTAAAGAGCTCCAGGTTTGGTGAGATTGTTTGTAGGGCTGCAAAATTTGGCCAAAAATTATATTTCAATATATTTAAATTGATTATATCATCAATATAGCTAAATAATAATAATAACAATAAATTATTGTTGTTATTAAAAATGTAAGATTACATGTATTACAATGAAAATGATAAATATTAGTGCTGTAAAACGATTAATCGTGATTAATCGCATTCAAAATAAAAGTTTTTGTTTACATAATATATGTGTGTGTGCTGTGTATATTTATTATGTATGTATAAATACAAACACATGCATGTGTATATTTAAGAAAAATATGTTATGTTTTTATATTGAATATATTTATATATAATATAAAATCTAAGAATATAAATATATAAATGTATATACATGTAAATATTTTCAAAATATATGCTGTATGTGTGTGTATTTATATATACATAATAAATATACACAGTACACACACATATATTATGTAAACAAAAACTTTTATTTTGAATGCGATTAATCACGATTAATCGTTTGACAGCACTAATAAATATATTACTTTTGAAATAATGCTATTAATACTATTCACTGTAAAAATAATAATAATAATCATACTTTTATTTTACATAACTGTAAACCCTCAACATGCTTATGAACTTAGCTATTCCAGTCTCATTAATGTGGGGAATTTTTTATTATTCTTTTTGTTGAATTTAATTAATTACAGTTTCAATTCAAAAAAGAAATAACAAGACAATAAGATCCATAGCTTTAAAAAGCATACAGGACTGTAGCCAGGCCCTAATCAGGAATTCATTCAGCATTCGTATTCATTGGAGGCAGTTGCAGGAATTCAGCAGACTTGATTTGAATTGTTTCATTTTTTCGCACCAAGTTTGGTGTGAACTTAGCCTTTACTCTGGCTTAGTTTCTGTAAGTTACTATTTCTGTTGCTATCATGTAAGCAGCGTTTGCTTGCACACAGACACATACTCAGAATGAAAGTTAGGGGGCCTTTCCCCACAGCGAATGTTTCTCCTCCTCTTGTTTTATCTGTCTCTCGCTGTCTATATCTTTCACGAGCTGGTCACCTGACCCATTTAGAGCTTTTGAGCGAGTGACGTAACTTTCTTGCCATAACATTGGTCAGTTGGAGATAATCGCTATGCAATAGCACAGAGAACTCAATATACTGTAGTTAAGGTTTCAACTGACTGATTCAGTTGAACTTTGCACCTGTAGCGTCCACGACCCACTTACAGACCAAAGTCCTCAGAATGTGCCAGAAAAAAAGCTTTATTGCATGCACAATGGTCAATTATAGTAAATTTTTAAGCACGAGTTGTTTGATTGACAGGACCTTTGTATGGCAGAAGAGGGAGAGACATGAGCACGGGCAGAGATTTCTTTATGAGGATGAAATGTACGGTGACCAATAGAGGTCGCACTGTCAACCTCAAATCAGCCAGCTGGAAGGTAAGAACACGTAAGCATATCATACATCTTCATGCAGCGCATATGTGCATGTGCTAAGTAAAATATGGTGTCGCCGCTCTGTCTGTCAGGTGCTGCATTGCACAGGGCAACTCCAAGTGTGCAGCAGCCACCCCCCTCAAGTTCTGTGTGGGTTTTCGGAGCCACCCCTCACATGCGTCACTATGCTGTGCGCACCGATTCCACATCCCTCAAATGTCGACAAACCTCTCGACAGCAAGACGTTCATGAGCAGACACAGTATGGACATGAAGTTTATCTACTGTGATGAGAGGCAAGAAATGGTTCACTAATTGAAATATATGTGCATATTGTATATGTGCTTGTGTGTGTGCATGAAAAGTGGGCCCAAAAAGTATTTAGACATAAAAGCTACAAAAAAATCTATGAATTTCATTTAATTATTAGATATAAAATGTTTATACAAAATATCAACCCGGAGGCATCCACAAGCAAATGAGACATAAACCAACTTAAACTTTCTTCGAAATTTTTACAGTGTCTTTTTTATTTACTTCTAATCTTGAATTGTACATTTATTTATTTTGTAATTTAGAAACTAATAAACTTCTCTTTGTGCTTATGCTGTCTTTAAAATAAAAACCACTTAGTTTAGTATTTTGTTATATAATAGAAATATATTATAAACTTTAGACCCTGTGAAATTACTTGATCACATTTAGTTTTTTTTTTTCCTGTGTTGATGTACTTCCTATTAAATCATGAAGTATATTTATTATTTATTATCTAAAAGCTTTGTAAAGCTCATTTTACATTAATCTACAGCCATGAATCATTATTTGCTAGTTGCTAATCTGTTACAGGTGGTTTGAGGGGGAGGGACATTCTCACTCTAGACTAGAAAGCATTTGATTGGACGAGAATCTGTCTACCATTGTTTTATTTTGTGCTTATGTAAGTGTAGGTAAGCAGCATTTGTAAGTTAATATGTGCATTTCAAAGGTCACTATTAGGAACTCTTATCATACTCCTGTTGTGCTACTGCCTGTATTGTAATCAGTGTGTGTGGTAAAGGAGAGTGATTATGAGCTTTTCTCTTTAGATTTGCTTCATTTCTTGAAAGCACCTAAAGGGCACAATTGACTTCTCTTACATGTCTTATATAACAAGCCAGGGGAGTTGGTAAGTGGCCCCCGTAGCACCCGTGGCCCCTGAGATCTGCCGTGTGTACTCTAGTGCAAAAGCAGGTTACTGTGGCTACACTACAGTGGATGTGTTGTAAGGAGGGTTTAACAGATGAGGTCAGATATTTGCGTGCTTCCATTTAATAGGACTCATTATTGACCGCACGGAGTTCATTAAAAGCCTGTACTGGAACAGGAAATGAGAGGCTATTCCAGGGTAAAACTGAAGGTTCAAAAATAAGAAAAATAACAATTGCATGAGTTTGTATGGAATTCAACAGTGCAAAAAATGATTTGGTGAAGATATTGAGCATTGCAACAAATTCCGCTGTGATTAGACGAGCCCACATCTGTCTTCAATCTTGCACTCGCTAAAAGTGCTTCAAAAACAAACAAACAAAAAAAGACGTGGCCTTTGTCTTTTGAAGGCAGTGTGTTGATACATGAGAGCTGTTCTGTCTTTTAATCCAGCAAGTTGGAAAACCGACAATATAGATAATGATCAGACAGAACAAGTACAAATGTCTTGCTCGAGAGATTTATAGCTCCAATAAACAAGGGTCCCGCTTCTTATCATTTGTTCTCACTAAGCTAAGCAGAGAGTTTACATTGGCTCCCAGCAGCACAAGTTCGATTGTTTTCACCAGATGTAATAGACAGTCATGAATCTTGGTTAATGATGTGGTTTAATTCAATCACACTTTGTTTTGAATGTTCCATTAGTTTTATTCTTGACCTGTCTTTGTGTTTCAGAGTAAGCAGCCTGATCGGGTATAGCCCAGAGGAACTTCTTGGCCGCTCGATGTATGAGTTCTGCCATGCTTTGGATTCTGAAAGCATGACAAAGAGCCACCAAAATCGTGAGTACCTGTTTACATCCAACAAATGCATATCCAGGAGGTTACGAAAACACAATTTGGGTTTCATGTGGTCTTTTTCTGTTTAGACTTGAAAAGACTAAACAGATTTGAATTGGAAATGCCTGTCTGAACAAAGTTATAGGGTAGACACATGTTCAGTTTTCTTTGTTTGCTTCGTTCTCCGTACCTCCGTTTCATGCGCTGGTGCAAACTCGCGAGAAACAACGCAGTAGCTCATTGTGTGAATGTGTCACGGTCTCAGCCGTTTTGGCTAATTTACCTATCTTTAAATCAATCTCGACTCCGTCCTGAAATGACTCACGGTCTGGAATAGATCCATGCCTCTCATCTCTGTCCATGGGTAAACTGCTTGAGTTCAAAACCTTGTCGACCTGAGGCGTTCCCATGGGTTTGATGACTGAGGGAAACAGATGTCCCGCCGGGCTCCAGGAATTGTTGAGGGATATTTATAAACTCAGTGGTTGTTACATTGTATTATTTATTTACTTAACAGATGCCGTAGACTCTACATTTAATGTTTTAGGCTAATTTGCTTTTAAAATTTACCTCCCAAGTACTGAAACCTACCGTATACAGTAGTTGTACCTTTAAAACAGTTTGAAAAAAAAAAATCTATTTTTTTCCGCTTTTATGTATGGAAGCCCATTTCTGCCACATAAGAAAAAAATAATGCTTTGGTAAATCATAATATGACATAATTATGACAAATGTCAAAAACAAAGTTTTGTTTCGATTGTTGCCATGCGGAATATGAATCACATTATTTTTTTGTGTATCAAAAAAAATGTTGACAACTTATACAAGCTAATTTCGCATTACTCGTGCATAAAAATTGCATGGTGCATGCATAATACTGAGCTAATGGCAGTTCAGCATAAATAGTTACCAAAAGTGAGTTGTTCAAAACTTCAGAAGTGTATGCTGGATTTTTTGTCTTTTATGACTAGTTCCACAATGTTCTGTAATGTTCCAGAAAGCACTAGAATATTACAGAATGTTATAGACATTTTGAGAATGTTCCTATCCTTGCAAAAGCAAAATATCTTTAAAAACATGTAAAATTAGTACAAAAACTTATATGTACTAAACCAGTGTTTCATAATTAATGATTGCTGACCTAAATATTTACCAAAATATTGATGCTACATCAAAGTAAACAGTACAATAATAATTATCACCACAGAATTACAGAGAACTATAAAAAAATGTGAGTGAATTTTTTGTTACATTGTTATGAGATAAAATGTACTAATTCATAATTATGAGATATAAAGTGACAGTTATGAAAATCTAAGCCATAATGTTTGAATTACATACAGTCATAATTCGTATTTAGAATAATGAAATACAGCCATAAAAGACATTATGAAAAGACATAAAAGACATTGACATAAAGGTCAAAATGATGACTAACTCGTAATCATGACATAAAAAGTCATAATTTTGATTTTTCTCATAATTATGGCTGCATCTCTTAAATTTTTTTTAATTCCTATTACTTATGACATTAAATTTCATAATTTCAATTTTTATCTTATAATTCTTATGTGACAGAAATTAGCTTTCATGGTTATGCAGTAAAATGTGTTTTACTAATTACTTATTGATTTATTTACATGAATAATGTTTCCAGTGCCTCTCAGGCATAAGCAATACATAACTTTTTTATTGTAAAGGTGCACTGAAAGTAGTTCCCTCAAATACAATAATGGACATTTTCCAGTTTCATCCTAAACCACAATATCATCCTACTGTATACAAAGGCTCCTGTCCAATCTTGTTTTGAATGTGATTTTGTTTGTACATTCAGAGGAAACTGATTTGATTGCTGTTGCCACATGTGGCATGGAGGCTGAGTAGATGGCCTGAATCCCATTATATGTCCTTTGACTTCATCTGTAACAACCCAAAAGCTCTCAGATTTGCTTGTTCAGGATGGCCCACCTGATTAGCTTGTGCATTAGCGACTAACAAGCCTTTGAAGTGTGCAGCACCTCTGATCTGGTTCCTCTGATGTCTTTAATCCAGATCAGTGCTCTGGTCTTCTTCAGTGATAAGTACCTGGAGTATTACATAATAGTAAGATCTTTTGATTTGAAAAATGACTAAACTTACATGATGTGCAGTAATGGACTTTATTCAAAGACAGTATTAATTTTAAGCCATTTACATCGGTTGATTTACACATTTTCATATCGCCATTTACATGCTACAGAGCATATCCCAAATAATGTCATACAAGGAAAGTTAATGTTGGCATGATCAAATCATTCATTTACCATTTGTCACAAAATGCTGTAAAACACAGATATTTTTACTAGTGTTTTATTTACATTTTTTTTATTTAAATGTATCATTGAGTAAAATTGTCTAAAGTGTACAAATGTTTTATAATGTTTAATGTAAAATGAAATAATAATTACATTTATAAATGTAAGAAGTCATTATTTGATAAACATTAGTATTGTGAAATATTATTACAATTTATACAATATATTTTCATATACAATAATTATTATTAATAACTCATTTTTAGATACCTGATCAGTGGTCTTTTCAACATGATAAGCTATAAAGAAAAAATAAAGAAAATTTGTAAATGCTTTACATTTATTTACTTTTATACATTTGGCATAAATGTTTGTGTATCTGTTTTATTTTTTGTTACATTTAACAATCTGTTTTCTTCTTCAGTTTGTAATAAGGGTCAAGTGGTGAGTGGCCAGTACAGAATGCTAGCCAAGCATGGGGGCTACGTTTGGATGGAGACCCAAGCGACTGTCATCTACAACAATCGCAACTCCCAACCACAGTGCATCATCTGCATCAACTACGTCCTGAGGTACTGTGTTAAATGACACACTCACAGATCCCTGTCACAGTTAATGCTTTTATGATAATCTTCTCATTCTGTCATTATATTTCAGTTCTGTTGAGGAGCAGTCCGTCATCTTCTCTCTGGATCAGACGGAGGCTTTGTTCAAGCCCTACCACATGTGTAACATGGGAGAACTGTTCAGCCAGGGTGGAGCTTCCTCTGTTTCTGAAGCTGAGGACATTCTTTTCACTAAGCTCAAGGAGGAGCCTGAGGAGTTAGCTCAGTTAGCTCCAATGCCAGGAGACGCCATCATTGCCCTGGACTTTGGTCAGAGCGCCATCCGGCACTACTTCAACCGTTCCCCCCACAATAGCTTCACCCTCTTCACATCCTCAACCCCCGATTACAAATCTACTCCCATCCTGCATGCATGAACTCTTGCTCCTTCCCTTGGCTCTCCTTACTCTACCTCACAATCACAACCAATCACACACGTACACTGCCCAGGTCATAAGCTGCGATGTTGCAGCAGATGTTGTTGTACTGTAGCTCAGTGGCTCTGTAGCTTGGCTTTGCTGCAGGGTTCGCAATATGTGACAACGTAAAAGAAAGCTGAATCTATCTGCTCCACAGCACATGGGCATCTTATGGCTTAGCGTTGGCTTTAGCATAAACAGTTTTGTATTATAAAAAGGAAGTTTTTTTGTTTAAAGTTTTTTTTTTTTAAATAATAAAGGTAAATTTTATATTTCAACATCACCTGTGCTTTTGAAGGTTTACCAATGGCAGTCGGCAGTGTTTGTGTGTTTCTTCTCACAACAGGGCTATAATGGGTATACTAATTTCTCTTTTCATCAAAATGCATGTCTTCACACGTAAAGCCACTGCATGGGATGGAAATCACCACCTTGTGATGCTTTCAACACTTCTATAATTTCCATTTGGTGATGGCTGAGGTTGTTTTTAACATCTTATTTATTTATTCTCATGTAACTCTCACTTGAGCCAGATAATAGTGAGCATTAAAAATTTGTACATTGTGTTGTTTAAGGTGTGTCTATCCACTGTTAGATGCTCCACCTTGGCTCTGTATGTAGTAATTCTATGGGACTGCATCTCATTTCAGTTAGTTTTATCCCACAAGTGTGTTGACTTGTTATTGTCATGTGCATTTGCAGATAGGCCAGATTTTGAAGAACCCACTTTCTTCTCCAAGTCTGCCAAGCTTCCTGTGGTGGCACCATCATGGGTTGTGGACACGCCGCCTGATGGCAGTCCTGATAGAAAACTGCCCAACATGCCGTCCACCTTCACCAGACCCCATGTGCCTCCTGCAGGCAAATGCACGCCCTGTTCCACACCCTGCTTGAGCAGCTGCAGCAGCTGTTCTACAGTACGTCCAATATCCAACTAGTTATGTTATTTGTCAAAAACAGTCATTTAGTTTTCATGGTCACTTATGGCCTCCCTGTTGAAAAAAACAGCATATGCTGGTTAGGTATGTTTTAAAGCATGGCACTTGTTTGACCTGGTTTAAGCTGGTCCTTAGTTGGTCATGAGCTGGTGGTCCTGAGCAGGAGATAGTTGCTTAGGACCAGCACATGACCAGCTTAAACCAGCTCATAACCAGTTTATAACCAGCTAAGGCCCAGCTTAAACCAGATGCCATGCTTCAGAACATACCTAACCAGCATATGCTGTTTTTTTCTTTTCAACAGGGGCTTTCTCTGAATGTATCTTTAAGACTTCTCTTAATGTATCTTTCCTCCTGGTATGGCCTCTTTAAATAGTGATGCAATTAAGATTTATGTAACATTATGAAGTGGTTTAATGTGTTGCGGTGTATATGTCTGCAGCCTAGCAGTCCAGTAGATTACTGTGGCAGTGGAGAGTGTGATCTGAAGGTGGAGCTGACCGAGAAGCTGTCAGCAACAAATCCCACAGACTCCCGGGTGAGTGTGGTACAACACTTACAGGTAATTTAGTCTGTAATAGATCAAATAATATTCCAATTCTAACACAATTTGTTTCATTTGTAGTCTTTGTCTTTTGATGAAAAGAATGATTTAGACACATTAGAATGATATCTGCAGAAAAATGAGCTTTTCCACCACAGGAATAAATTACTTAAATAGAAAAGAGTTACAAAGAGTCACAGTGTTGTTATCAAGAATAGCAGCCTTAAGCATGGGAGACTTCTTTAAAGAAACATTAAAAATCATACCAAACCCAAACTTTTACATGGTAGTGTATAATGATCATTTTAAGCTCTTTCATCCCAATTCTGGGCATACAGACTAAATTCTACATTTTTCTTCTTCTAAAAATATTGCTAGTATATTTTTAGTGTCTTTCAATATTTGTTTCTCATCAACTGCATGTTTTAGGTAATTATTTGGTTATCTAACTGTGTGCAGTTGGACCTGAGCGATCTGGACCTGGAGACTCTTGCTCCATACATCCCAATGGACGGTGAGGACTTCCAGCTGCACCCCATCTGCCTGGAGGAGCCGGTGTCTGACACAGGTCCAGGCCTGAGCACAGCCCTCCAGCACAGCTTCAGCAGTGTAGCTGACCTCTTCCAGCCCCTGGGTCCATTCCCTCCTGACAACAAGAGTAGCACTAACACATGTCCCGACACGGCTCATGTGCAGCCTTACCAAACCGCAACAAACGACCCACTTTCCTCTAAGGAGGGTAGACAGATTCTTCAGTGGATCCCTGACCCACCCTCACAGTATGAACGTACAGATATTAGATGCATGGATGACCGAAGCACAGCAGATCCAGGACAAGCATGCAACTTCACCACTGCACTACCGCAGCAAAGGCGAGTAGAGGTCATCATTACCTTGCTAGTGTGTTTTATATTGCAATACATAAACTGGGCATCAGTGATTAACTAGATTAGGATTTACACAAGGAAATCTCCTTTGCAAGAAAGTGAATTGTAGGTAAAATGCTGTAGTCACTGTTCATTATGACAATACCAGTAATGTTTTCTGTCATCTGTTTGAGGACATCCTTACAGTGTAAACAGCTATAAATGACAGAAAATATGCAAAAAAATCTAGACCTATTACAAATTAGCATGCAAATAGATGAAAAAAGAACACCAATTGCAAATTAGTGTGCAAATATGTTGTAGCTGCAACAAGGATGCAGCTGAACAGAGAATTTCACACTTTTTGATGTCAAGGACAACCAAATATAAAAGCAGCTATATATATTTTTATGCATAAATCTCACTTACATTGTAAGAAAAAAATATTTTTCTATTTTCATAGCACTAAAGCCAAAAGAATTTCAAATATTATCTGGAAAATGTGTACATTCTGCTAAATTATGGACCTCAATGTTTTAAGGAATATCAATGCATTGCTGTTCCCTACATAAATGTAAAAGTTGGCAAGATATTTTAATGTTTTCGAAAGTTTCTTATTTTCACCAAGGCTGCATTTATTCGATCAAAAATTCTGTAAAAACAGAATTATAGTGAAATATGTTACAATGTAAAGTTACTATTTGACTATTTTAACTTACTGTAAAATATATTTATTCCTGTGATGGCAATACTGAATTTTCAGGACATTATAAATATTTTTCACTTTTGATCAATTTAATGCATTTAATGCTGAATAAAACTATTTCATTCATTCAAAAGGAAAAGAAAATGTTCTTTTGAACGGTAATGTACTATAACAAAGGTCATGTTCATTCACTGATTCCATTTTTCTTGGTATTTTCAGATTTTTTGAGAGCTTTGCCCCTGTACAGAAATGCATGAGTGTGGGTCAGATAGCTCTCGTCAACAACTTTAAACGGAAGAGGCCATCAGACCTCAGTTCATCATGCTCTTTCTCTGATATTCCAAAGGTAATCTTTCAGATCTCACTATAGTCTAATGGAAATGAGTACAGTTCACATAGTGATACCAAAGACAGAATATTAAATTAATGTGTGTTCAGCAGGTGTTAGCTCCTCACAAGTCTGCAGATGGAATGCAAAAAAGGATGAAGATGATGAACGTCGACAGCTGTGCCTTCTCTGTCAGAAAGTCGCTCAGCACAAGTATGCTAACAGGTACATCATCTCGCTCTTAAACATCTTGTTTTCTAGTTTTTCTACACTGAAATTTACACATTCCTTTGTTCCTTTTTGACAGATAAATTTCCATGTATGCAAAGTGGATTGGTTGCTCCTCATGGCTGCAGTCAGTCTCTCAAAGGGAGCTCAGAGGATCTCAAACAGCATTTCCCAGAGTCATTCAGTAACAGACAATATCACATGATGCTTCCACACAAACACACAGGTCAGTCTCCAGCCTTTCTAATATGCAGATTTGATACCTAAGAAACATTGTCACTGTTGAAAACATTGTGCCGTTTAATATTTTTTGTGGAAACTGTGATACATTTCAAGATTCTTTGATGAGTAGAAAGTTCAAATGTCAATTTTGGCCAATGTCCTTGTCAAATAAAGGTTAATTTCTTTAAAAAAAAAAAAAAATGTACTGACTGTACACTTTTGAATGGTAGTATTGCAAATCTTCTGAAGTCAGATCTCTTTTATTTTTGACAGGCATGATAAGTCAACTGTTGGGCCCATCGTTTGACTTGTACTGTCTGCCAGAGCTGACACGATATGACTGTGAGGTAAACGTGCCTCTACAGGGAAACCTGCATCTGCTTCAGGGCAGTGACCTCCTGAGAGCTTTGGATCAGACCACATAGACCCAGAGCTTCTGCAGTGATCCATTCACCCATCTTTGCCTATTATGCTGTTGTCTTTTATGCATGTATCATCATATTTGTACATTTTCCTTTAAGACCTGTGTAATATTTTAATATGTATTTGAAAAATCTGCTTGTTACTTCTTGTTCAGATGTACCACATTCTGTGCTATCTCAAACTCTAATATTGTCCTGTGCCTTCAGATGCTGTGTTCTTAACATTTACCAGATGTTTCACTGTTGCAAAGTTATATCTCAACTAACTAGAATATATACAATAATATATATGTAGTTTAAATGGTAGTTTTATTTGTAAGTTATTCATTCAGCTTGGAATACAACTACTGTGTTTGCATAAATCAGTGACGGTTAACTGTTTTGCCAATCTATTGCCTTAAATATTTGCTTCGACATTGTATACCAGAAACAAATGTGGCATAAAACTGTGTAGCTCAGAAACATGCCTGTTTTCCCATTTAGAACTTCCTCTGTTCCTTTCACAATCATGACAAATGCTGTATTAAATGTATAGTTTCTGTCATCTAAAGCACTTTATTTTAAAAGATGCAAATGGAAGACCAAACTGAAAAGCCCTATAGTGTAGTGGTATGTCTTGGCCATCTTCTCAGGCCCATCTAACACTAACCATTCTCTTAAATAACTCCCATCTTCTTTCTTTGAAAACTGAACTCTAAATTTGCATTTTATTTTCTCATACAAACATATCTATTGTGTCTACATTAGATGAGGTCTCTGTAGATCTCTGTAACACGTAAAAAATGTTTGTATTTGGTGTTCAGAAGTGCCTTGGTACTCGTACAGTAGACAGAGATGAATCTGTAGCTTTCTCTTTTACAGTACATATCTAATATATATGGTAGTTTAAGGTTATTAGATTTTGTATTAAATTTTGTGATGTGTATGACCTTCTTGTGATACTCTGGGGTTTCTGTGTGTTCCTTAACAAAATATATTTAGCTAATTTAATTGTATATCTTTGAGAGAGTCTGTGATTGTTTATTCTCAGGATAGTGGCTTAAAGTAACAAGCATTTGTATCCAGTCTTTCTTTGTAGCATTAAAAGATATGAAAGATTGCATTATGTCTAAAAGAAATTAAAACGTAAATGGTGCTACTTACAAATCATTCTCATCTTATTCTTCCCATTACCCTCCACTTAACAATGCATGTTTTTTTGCTTTATTGTTGCAATAATAGGCTGAATAATGGACCAGCGAGCCTTATATAAGTAGAATTAGAATTAAATGAGTGATTATTAAATTGTACCAAATTGGTGCAGGATGATCCTCTGTAATGCAGTTCACACCAGAAAATTTACATTGCACCTTATGTATATGATTAATTACGCTGGCTTATGGGAGTTCAAGAATGTTAAGTGAGCCAAAAGGATCAGCGGGAGATCCAGAAAATGAACTTGTTTTTAATGACATAACAATTAAGCTACAGGAACATTCCGATCCTGGCTTCTGTATCCCACAAGACCATGATACTGTTGGCCGCAAACAAATGTGTAGTGCCAAAACATACAAATGACCATAAAAGGAATAAATATTTAAACACTGAACAAGCAAACACTTCCTATCAAACGCTTCTGGGAGACGAGAGAACCTCAAAGCATTGATAAAACTAAAATATACAGGCTACATGAACATGTTAGCTTTTCATCCATGGATCAAGGTGGGAATTCAATGGGATAATCCGAGTAAGAGATGCAAGTAAGATGTTATGAATGTCATGGGAATCCTTTTATTTATATGCCGATTACCTCAGAAAGGTAACAGCACCCTCATGCTGCCTCAGAAAATTCAGGAAAAATGGATTTGGATAACGCATAATGATTTCTCATATAGATATTTTATAGCTAAGCTACACCCACATAAGAGAGTTATTCTCTTCAGAAATCAAGGAATTGCAATCACTTGTAGGCAATGAAACAAAAAAGAGTGAATTGACAATTGTTTTTTTTGTTTTGTTTTTTTTTATACTTCCAGCTATGCTTCAATCACAAAAGAAGGCACTGTGTTCAGTTTTATCTGAGAAAGCTATAGAAAAGAACAGAAATATTATCATCATTTTTAGACCAAGATACAGTCTGATTGCAAGTACATTGGCACACTTTCATAAAGGAAGTGTCTACAATGTGATGAGGTAAAATGTGAGTTATTTTGTTTAATATTGCCCATACAATGTCAGCAATATGTATCCAGTAATTGTTCCAGTGTGAAAATAGATGTTTCATAACCTAAATCATGTCACTGATGCAATCGGTTGCTAGATTGGGGTCAAACGTAAATGTTATGTAACTAGTTCATTGCGATTCCCAGAAATCTTTCTAGCTATTAATCAAAATAATCTGGGTAAACCAGGCAATTCCTTTAAATTTATATAAACTCCTTGCCATAAATAAACTCTTAAACACCATCATTTTCCCTGCAATTAAATTAAATTGCTTTAAAGCTTGAGCCATCACCATGAACATACAGTTTAAGGGTAAACATTATTTTTCTACTCCTTTTTATGTTTCCTCTAATATTTTAACATTTGTCTTACACTGTTATGGATTTCTTCTCTTACAACAACATTTGGACTCAGTTTATAGTTGAATTGATTTTTTATATACCAGACTATTATATGCATATTTGGATTATATAAAGTAATAAGATTTTATGGTTATTTATACATCTCCAGATAGTTATATTTTTCATATGTGCAGCTTCATGCACACTTTCTACAGTATACATTTTGTGCTCTATAATAGTAAATGTTTAAAATCAATTACTGAACAAGGCATATAGTTAGTTTTTAACTTTTTACATTTCATGTTCTCATTTGTTCAAGTGCTGCCTGCTCACATGACACTTGTATCTAAGTGCATATAACATTACAAAAATAGCAGAAGTGAGACTGATAAACCACTATTTGTCAATCATGCTTATTTTTGCTATGCAAATAAGTTGCTTTTTCTCACGAAGGATGTGGATTGAAGCCAAGCAGCCTTATTCCCAACGGGATCACAGACATCTTCAAGAGCCTCCCATAATGCACAGGGTCTCAGTGGCAGATCTTAATTTTCCATGGAGAAAGGAAATACAAATAAGGAAGAGTCAATAGATCATTAGACTCCAGTGATGCCGCAGTCAAGAACTGTAGTCACTCAGAAATATATACCACAAAATAAAAGTACAGTATCTACCAATAAAGTTTAATTTATAGTAATATTACAATTAAGGATTACAATGCAATCGAGAGTACACTGTGCACAACTGATTACAATAACCTTTGTGACATAAATAAATATGATCATTTTCATGTTTATTAGTTTATTAGTTTAACATTACTACACAATAATGAAATCAGCAGTGTTTATTTAACATTGCATAAGAGTGCTTACTTTATGTCTTCCTGTTGTCAGCCTTCTGTTTGTTGAGAGAACAATACTTGAGTTATGATTTATTATTATTACTATCATCATAGCTTTGCGTTATGTAAAGACGGAGTGACACATTGACCTTTTGTACAGTAGATGATTTCCACAGAGGAAGAATCTAAATAAATCTGTTTCCAGGGTACAGAGTGCACTATTCTGTGAGCTTGTATATTAAAACAATTTGTTTGGTGGATGGAGAGAAAAAAAAATCAAATTTGAGCGCTTTTAAAAGCTTAAAAGGAATAGTTTACCAACAAATGAAAATTTGCTGAAAATATACTCACCCTAAGGCCATCCAAAATGTAGATGAGTTTGTTTCTTCATTGAAATAGTTTTGGAGAAATTAAGCATCACTTGTAAATGAATCTTCTGCGGTGAATGGGTGCCGTCATGCATGCTTGATCTGTGCGTATTTCTCTCCTGAGTCAGATGAGACAACTTTATTAGTGAAGAAAGCAATATGGATAGGACTCACATTTGGAGTTAAACTACTCAGTGATAGATTTGTTTAGTATAAACATACAGGTTTAGATTACTTACGTTACTTGTGGAGTACTGTGATGTTTTTATCAGCTGTTTGGCCTCTCATTCTGACGGCACCCATTCACTGCAGAGGATCCATTGGTGAGCAAGTGATGTAATGCTACATTTCTCCAAATCTGTTCAGATAATTAAAAACAAACTCATCTACATCTTGGATGGCCTGAGGCTGAATACTTTTTTAGCAAATTTTCAGTTCTAGAAGAACTATTTGTTTTTTTTTAATAGGGGTTAAATAATTAGAACACCAGCTATACTGTCACTGTCACTGGTACATTTCACCCGACTTGTGCCCTTTGGCAGCCACCTGACCTGGAGGAGACCCTTGTGCAGCTGCTACCTGAATAGCAAAGAAGATTTCAGCTGAGATTTGTAAAAGAGGAACAGCACGATGTACAACCGTTATTTAACTACACTGCAAACATTGCATTTGATATGATCTGATACTGCGACAGTCACTGATTCCAGACCAGTGACTCTGAGGTATTGTCACTGTATCGGCTAGGCAGATGCAATGAGCTTTACGCAAAAACACAAACCACAATAACCACCATTTCCGGCAGCAAGGCACACGACTGGAGCTTTCTCGTGGGAACTTGTTCGACACATTACCTCTTGACTTTTTCATATTCACAGTCTAGATGTGGGTGCAGGCGCTACATAATGAAACCTCTGCTATCGGCTCTGCATACAGTAGTGTAAACACAGTTCAAAACAGCAGGATATTTATATGTAGCCTATATAAAAAATAAGCATTTTATCATAATCATTATAAGTATTTATAGGCCTATAATATGATGTGTGCTGAATGAAAAGGTGGGCTAAAATAATAAAGGGAATGCGGGGGTCGAAATGTGAGAGAAACTAAATGAAGGAATATTTAAGTTGCTTATATATATTTAAGTATATATAAGAAGTGTATATGAAAGTAGTATCTCATTTGAAGACAATTTAGCTGAACTGAACGTCCATTTTTGACGTTTGCCTTCCCTCTAGTGGCAAACACAGCAAAACGCCATTTAATTGCTATGTTTAATAGCCTAATGTTGTCAAACATATTTCCTCAACCAGTGCAGGAAAACTTTAATCGTGTCGTTTTTAACAAATGTTCAGATATGTATTGCACACATCAAGAATTACCCCAAAATTATTTAATTAATTAATTTATTAAAAAGATTTTTGTGATCGATTGATTGATTGATTGATTGATTGAACAAAAGGTACTACACAGTCACATTAATAACAACATTGGTTGTCAGACAAAAAAATTACACAAATTTAGGTGCTTTTAAAGTATTAGCCTGCATGTTTTCTGTTTGTACCAAAAGGGGAAGATTTTTTTTTTCTCAAAAGATGGTTGTGTGTTTTTACAGGTACGTTCCAAAATGTCATATTTGTAAAAACTTCCTATCATACACCCCAGTTTTTGTTAATACGGGTTTTTAAATTCTTCCAAAATAATTTTAAGTAAATAAAATGGCAAATCAAATGTACAATTGTTTATTTTTCCATGCTACAAAATTCACCAGTATGAAATGAAAACTTACAAAATAAATTTAACTGGATATATCCTACATAGCATTCTGTAGGATACATCTTTAATTTTGTCTATTGATATAAAATTTGTATTGCATTTTTCATGTTTTGTCCCAATAGATATTACTAAATAAATAAGACCAAAATACAGAAATAACATTTCCTGCGTCAAGAACAACAGCAAAGTCTAACAACGCCTTTAATGCCTAACCATAATTACAGTATAACATTATTAGTTCAGATGGCATTCCAACAAGTACTGATTTTGTCCAAGAGATGTCGCTATTGGAAAACTTTACAATCACAAGACAATGACTCTGCAAACAGTCCAAGCATGTCTATTGGATGACAGGATCCGCCCAAGACAACCTCCCTGTGTTGTGGTGCACACAAACCTCATGCCTTCTAGGACAGGTCTTTTGAAACAGCATCATTAATTTATATTAAACTGAGAATGGTCAGTGATAGCCTACTGATGAATTATTTTTTCAGCTCTCTTCATCACCTTCATGACATTCTTTCAACAGAGACCATTGCATCACAACTCTGAATAATATTTAGTCACATATTCTTGCATTCCAGCATATTCATAGAGGAGCAGAAAGAAATTTGCGGCACGCAGTAAATAACTGATGGAGACTCCGAATGCTGAATAACTTGGGGGTGGGTTTGGGGTGTCACGGGGTGTTGTTGGGGTGGGGTGGGGGGGGTGATGGGTTGCACATTTTTTTCAGTGTAAAGGGGAAGCCATTCTTGGAACAACACATAAAAGGACAGTTAAATTTACAACCTCTACCCGCCCCTAACGCACCCTCCTCCCAAATTATCCAATCAGACAGTGGGTGTTGTCTGTGTGTGAGCCAATAATGGCAAAGCACTTGCCCTTTGAAACAGGACCATGATAAATTACTGTATGTCATTCTTGTGTGAAGAGCAACTATGTGAGGGTGCGACAGAACAGACCAGACCAGCATAACATAAATCATTTCCTTGATCTCCCGCCTCAGTTCTTCTTCTATCATCGCCATGCTGATTAAATCGTATATATTACTCTTAAATAGTAGCCTAATACTTTTGCCTATACATTAATTTGCATTGTAATATTAATGTATTAAAAATCGAGTAAAATTAAATAATTAAAGGTTTAAAAATAATAAGGGGCACACACACACACACACTCATATATATATATATATATATATATATATTCTTTTCTTTTCTAAAATGAGAATTTTTCTCAGGTTCTCATGTGTAGGTTTAGTAATTTCACTTTAATGGCAATGAATAGGGTTTTTTCCCATTGGCATTAAAGTGAAATAGTTGAACATAAATATAGGAGTCTGAGAAAAATGCTCATTTTAGAAGAAAATTTCAGATGGCACTTAGATATATATATGTGACCCTGCCTGAACCACAAAACCAATTTTTATCAAGGGTCAATTTTTCGAAATTGAGATTTATACATCACCTGAAAGATGAATAAATAAGCTTAGGATAGGACAATATTTGGCCGAGATACAACTATTTGAAAATCTGGAATCTGAGGGTGCAAAAAAATCAAAATATTGAGAAAATCGCCTTTAAAGCTGTCCAACTGAAGTTCTTAACAATGCATATTACTAATCAAAAATTAAGTTTTGATATATTTACAGTAGGAAATTTACAAAATAACTTCATGGAACACGATCTTTACTTAATATCCTAATGATTTTTGGCATAAAAGAAAAATCAATAATTTTGACCCATACAATGTATTTTTAGCTATTGCTACAAACATACCCCAGCGACTTAAGACTTGTTTTGTGGTCCAGGGTCACATATGTGTGTGTGTGTGTGTGTGTGTGTCTGTATTTTTTTTTTTTTTTTAGAAAATAAACATGTTTTGTCCACATCAGCATCACTGTCCCACCTGAGCTTTTGAAACTCATAACAGTTTAACATGTAGCTCCTAACAACTCTTCACCATTCTCTATAGCTGTGAATGAGAGCACTGAATATTGCCTAATGTTTCTTTCGCTCTCTGAACATCAATGTTATCTTCTCTTATCCTGTTTGACTCTAATGAGAGACTTCAACTGTTATCATTGTGGCAATCGTTGTAGCATAAAACCTGATACACTGACCCTTCGGTCAATCTATTGGTGGGTTGTAAGCAAAATGAACCTTACAATTTAGCATCATGAGATCATTAAAATGTAATAAACTACCAAGATTACAATACTATAAAGTAGAGTAAAATATATATAAAAATATTGGCTGATTTTAAGCCAGCATAGAACAAAGCTGATTCAGACATCCATTAGCAGAGCTGAGAAACAGTTGCATAACTGTTATGGGGAGACAAAAAGATGTACAGCTATCTTTGCAAGTTTCTGGTATTGATTTCTCACACACTGGCTGCACACAAACACTAGCTATGACGCGAGATCTGTGCTTCTGTCGGATGACACGTTTTCTGCAAATAATCTTTCTAAAGCTTGTAGTTAATATTTGCTCGTTTTCTTAACCAAACTTGGGGCCAATTTGTACCAGGTTCCATGGGGATCAATCCTAATCTTATCTTCTGTGCAGAGTCCATTGGGGTAATGTGAGCTCAGTGTAAAGGTTAGGCTGCTGTGTATTCAACATCAGCAAAACCCACGTTGTCCATTGTAGGTATTGTATGGCTGAAGATGCTATATGTGCATAGTTATATACTTTGTTTTAGAAGAGATACATCTTCTTGAGCAGTGATAAAGCAGTTTGCTAGAAAAAACCTACAGCAGTTTTGGTTTATCTGGGTTTCCAGTCAAACCTGGTTTTGCTGCTTCAACTATAAGGGTAAATGTGGAGGAGGGGCCTAGAATTAAAGCAAACCAGGACAGGAAATAAAGACCTTCCTGGTTTATTAGAGTGTGTCATAAAACATCTGATAAACATTTAATAAACTTTATTACTCATATTCGTCTTCAGCTGTCTGATTTGGAATATCACAGCAGGAACTCATTATTTTAGCAATGACCTTGTGGTTGGTGGACAGGTGACAGATTCCAGGGAGAAACTGAGAGGACTATAATGCTTTGTTATACTGTGTAAACAGAGCAAAACAAAAAATTAGAACAAGTAACAAAATAATGTATGACAGAATTTGTGTGCTAGCTTATAATTGATGAGTTTACTATGGTTTTTTGTAAGTGATTTTAGTAGTAGTAGTAGTAGTGATATCCAGTAAAATAATTATATTTCCCTTGTGGACATATACAGCGTCATTGCGCAACAGGTGTCCGGAGTTGGAATCCTGGCTCGAGGACCTTTACCGATCCCGCCCCCATGTCTCTTAGCTTCCTGTCAGCTCTACACTGTCCTATGATAATAAACGTAAAAATGGCAAAAAAAATAAATCTAAAAACATAGTCATAATTACGAGACAAAAGTCATAATTATGAGATAAAAATTCTAAATTATGACTTTAAAAGTCATAATTACAAGATAAAAAGTTGAAATTATGACTTAAAAATCTCTATTATAGATCAGTCCCATGACATACAAACCCTCAAAAACACACAAACTACAACAGTCTAACACACTGATGAGATAAATTCCAAACAATACTACAAAAACTGGTAATAAGTTTCTTGTGGTACTCCCCATGTGTTTTATTCCTTAATTTAATGTACTGTAGAGTACAGTGCAATACAGCAAACATCAACAAAAATAATTATTCTGCCCCAGCATCCCGTCTTTAGTCTGGGACAGGGATCAACATCTACAACGTGGTTCTTCAACATCACAGGCTATATTGGCCCTGACCAGGCAGCGGGGGTAAAATCCTCTTGCATGTCTGATCCAACCCTCTTCCTCTTTCTCCTCCTCCTCTTCCTCTCTGTACTCCCTCTCCACCTCCTACTCTTCCTCTTCCTTAATTTCTTTCTCTACTCCTTCTCCTTCTCCTCCTCCTCCTCTGTGGTGTCCTTGACCTCTTCCTTCACGTCTCTATGGATCCACTGTTTCAAACCTGAATACAGTTTGTCTCAAACCTGAGTACAGTTTGCCACATACTTCTTTGCAAATATTACAGTAAGGATGATTCGAGAAATGCACCAAAGCGATTTGGTGCATTTCTCGAATCATCCTTACTGTAATATTTGCAAAGAAGTATGTGCATTTCTCAAAACAATTCGTACAAACAGCACCACACAATGGATTTCCTGCAAAAGCCTGTAACTTACTCAAAATCTTTAGTTCATCTCTCAAAGGTAAGTTTTTGTCAATGAACATACCAGTGCCATCAGAATAAAAAGTCCTTGTGTCATTGTTCACAAACAAGATGCACTCTGTTAGTATTACCTGATGTAAACTATGGCAACAGTTTGGATGATAGTTACTGTACTGAAATGCAGAAGGCTGCAGTTCGTATATCCGTTTCAAAAGTACAAATTTACACATTACTGCATGTGGGATATTGACTGAAAAAGAATGGATATGAATCACAGTTACACTTTTACTAGTTGTTTGACCAAAAAATAAATAAATAAACATTACAATGTCATTGTGAAATAGATAAGAAAAAGAAATATGGGCACAAAGGTGAAAATAAAAATGAAAAAGTCCATTGTCAGAATTTGTAAATCTTGTGTTGTCCTCTGTCTATATGCTTTCCAATTGAAGGTTCATGAGATGTACCTTTGAGCTATTTCAGAGAACTGGTTTGTCATTGGTTGATCTATATTCTCTTCATTAGTGAAAGTCAAGATTCA
>JAFVLL020022462.1:0-12758 GCA_021397915.2 Tor tambroides
ATATATATATATATATATATATATATATATATATTTTAAATCACTATACTAGAATAAACTGTTGCATTAATTTATATTATTATTATGCAACTGCATGCACCATGCACGATAATTAATTTAGACATTATATTCAAAATAGAATTAATTTAGTATGCATACACAGTAGTATATATAATATTTACGCATTTAAAATACTACCTTTAAATCCATATGCCCTAAAAAAGGATTTGAATTGATCATAATTAAGCAGAAGCCATTCAACATTGTGCAGCATGAATAAAACATATAGTTAAAGAAAGCACTTACAGGGTTTGCAGAGACAGATGAGGTTTTCTGCAGAAAAGCTGAGTGGAGGTCACCTGTGCCCAGGCATTCAGAGGAAGACTGCAAGATTACTGTGTGTCTTCCAGCTATTTATGCGTATCCAGCGGTCCCCACAGTCTAATAATATCAATAACCTCCTGACCCCTCCCAGATGTAGTATCCAGCTCTCCACACTCTACATTACAATTAGAGGTGGGATTTCCCCTTTGGTCTCAGCAAACGAGTCACAGTTTGAATCAAGATTCACACTTTTTTTCCTCTCCCAACCAGAGATGCATAGAGAAAGCAGCATTATATGAAGCTCCTGAGGGTTTCGTAGTCAGTTATGGGGTTGGTTGATTGTGGAAACAGGCTTGGCTGGTGGATCAGCAGCGTGGAGGCACCCAATAAGCAGACAGCTAACCGATCCCGCCTGCAGCCAGTAATTGCTTCCACATGCTCACGTTTTGCCCCTCACCCTTCTCAAATTCCCTCCAGTTTCTTGACACTTAATTTGCTGAGAGCTGTTTGGATGTGGTTTTCTGCAAACCAGTTCCATTTCTGAGAGCTTACTTTAAGGGTTTTTAATATACCTCTGTTGTAAATCGGGCTTTGGCCCAACTGGATTGCGACATCTAATGTGTTTGACATGTGTTTTATGCCTGTCTCAATCTGGGGTCAGTTTCTGTCAACCATCCCTCATTGTTCATTTGAGCTGTCTCACATGTCACTCCATTTGGTCACAATGGACTAACTGAAATATTAATAGAAACTACAGAAAGTGTGTTAAAATGAGCTTGGATTGATCACACAAATTTAACAATAACTCTAAGGAAGTAATAAATACATGAGAGTATCTTAAAAAGGCCAAAATGTAGGTCATCATTTGCAAAAAAAACTAACTCAATCCTAATGTCTTTACCAATTCAGCGCTGCTGTGAGACAGGACAATGAATGCACAAAAAGCATAGATGCATTGTACTAATTCAACTCAGAAAAGTACTACATTTGTTTTGTTTAAGAGAGATATAAGACAGTCTATTTGTGACATTTCTTACAGAGTTAAAAAAAGATTATAGGTTGTAAGACTGATTGCATTGTAACCAGAAAGCCATATGTACATGTATGCACAATAAATCAATGGATTAGTCCATATTAATCAGTTTTCCAGGGTCCTGGTCCTGGGCCATGGGCAAGGAAATAACTTGCATGGATTGGTGGTCCATCATAGTAATCAAAAAACAAAAAGTAAATTAATTACATTACATTACTAAATAAACTTTTTTCTTGAAAGGCGCTTCATTACATATGCAGCTTTTAGAAAAAGTCTTTTAAGGACTACTTCCAGTGCCAACATTTCATATTAGTTCTTTATCCAAAGTGATTGTCCAGGTTTATTGTTCTGCTTTGAGGTTTTCCTAGAGTCTGCTGATTTCTTTTTTGTTTATTTCTTACCAGTAAACAGTCTGTAACTCTGTTATTCTGGGCTATTTTGGGAACTATTGTGTTTGAAACAAAAATGTAACCAATGCAGACTGTTCGGATCTTGGAAAGAATGGTTATAAAACCATGCACCAGTTCCAGAAATGATGCCTTTAACTAGGTCACATTATTTTTCTTGGAAAAAAGTAATGAAAGTTACGATAAAAGTCAAAACATGTTTACAGAGGAACCAATGCTAGTAACTGGTGAAACACATTAGATGTTGATCATCCATCACTGTATTACCACCATCCACCACACATGTTCTTCAGTACACTATACCTATAGGCCTTGTTAGGGTTTTCTGATGCCTGCTATCTCTTATAAAACAAGAGGTCCACTGTTGACCCGTAAAGTGAAACTTTCCTGTTATTCCCATTCACATTTCCCAGTGTGACAATCTACTCATAGACCGGAGGTATAAAGAGCAAGATTTACTGGGTCCTTCCTAAAGACAGATTCATTTTCCAGCTCGGTGGCATTTCACAGTGAACTGGAACCCCTGCCTTGATATTTAGTCCTTGGTGTGACTTATTTGATTTTAAATGGTGCAAAATCCATTTTCTGGGTTATTCAGTTTTGACAAACAATGTCAGGCAGTAAACTATCTATCTATCTATCTATCTATCTATCTATCTATCTATCTAATCTCACAATTTGAGCTACAGTGCCATGAAAAGGTTTTTCCCCCTTCCTGTTTTTTTATTTTTTACATATTTGTCACGCTTAAAAGATTCAGATCATCAAACAAATGTTAATATTACACAAAGATAATGCAAGTAAACTGCATTTTGTATTTTTAAATGATGATCTCATTTATTAAGGGAAAAAATCCGTCCAAACCTACCTGGCCCTACGTGAAACATTAATTGCCCCCTCCATCATGAAAGAACTGTGATTAACCACATTATTTTAGAAAGCTGAGTTAAATTTCACTAGCCAAACCCAGGCCTGATTACTGCCAGACCTGTTGAATCAAGAAATCACTTAAATAGAACCTGTCTGACAAAGTGAAGCGCAACACATCATGCCGTGATCTAAAGAAATGCAAGAACAGATGAGAAACACAATAGTTGACATGTATCAGTCTGGAAAGGGTTATAAAGCCATTTCTTTGGGCTTTGGGACTCCAGCGAACCATGATCAGAGCCATTATCCACAAATGGAGAAAACTAGGAACAGTGGTGAACCTTCCCAGGAGTGGCTGGCCTACCAAAATTGCTCCAAGAGCACAACGACGACTCATCCAGGAGGTCATAAAAGAACCCAGAACAACATCTAAAGAACTGCAGGCCTCACTTGCCTCAATTAAACTATATCTTGATTATCCCAAAGATTTTTGGGCATATATTCTGTGGACTGATGCTCCAAAAGTTGAACTTTTTGGAAGGTGTGTGTCCCGTTACATCTAGCATAAAACCAACACAGCATTTCATTAAAAGAACATCAATACCAACAGTCAAACATGGTGGTGGTAGTGCGATGGTTTGAGGCTGCTTTGCAGCTTCAGGCCCTGGATGATATCACATAATTGATGGAACCATGAATTCTGCACTCTATCAGAAAATCCTGAAGGAGAATGTCCAGCCATCAGTTTGTGACCTCAAGCTCTAGCGCACTTGGATTATGCAGCAGGACAATGATCCCAAACACACCAGCAAGTCCACCTCTGAATGGCTCAAGAAAAACAAAATTAAGGTTTTGGAGTGGCCAAATCAATGTCCGGACTTAAATCTGACTGAGATGCTGTGGCATGACCTTAAACAGTCCATTCATACTCAAAAACCCTCCAATATGGCTGAATTAAAACAATTCTGCAAAGAAGAGTGGGCCAAAATTCCTCCACAGCGATGTGAAAGACTCAAAGGGTGCCACAACCAGGGGCACTTACTTTTTCACGTAGTGACAGGCAGATTTGGACAGCTTTTTTTCCCTTAATAAATGAAATCATAAATGAAATATTAAAATCTGATGATCTGAATCATTCAAGTGTGACATATGAAAAAATAAAAAAACAGGAAGGGGGCAAAAACCTTTTCACACCACTGTATATTGTGACTACTAATAATATTACATTTTACACTTAAAAGTATATGGTCATGAAAAGTACAGTATATGAAAAATATTTGACAATAGTTGTTTAATGGGTTTTCATTGTATTTAATGTAAGAAGTCAATACAACATAACACAGCTGCTACAGACAATTTCATCTTCATTTTGTGCATCCAGTTCCCTTCAGCAGAAGAGGATGTGAAGTTAAGGGTCAGTGCAGTGACCCTCACATTGGGAGTGTTAACCTATCCAGCATAATATTTCTGCTGACAAACATGATTTCTTAGCAACGTTGCAATAGCTAGTTAGGACAAGCCTGCATTATGTAACAGCTTTTGGAAAGTATGTTCTTGGCAGTGTGCTTTGCGGTAGTTTACACCCAGTCCATATGTGATAGATTTTAATTCTGATAACCGTGCGTTGACAGAGGTTTCTCTATTGTTAATCAAATTCATGTGTGTAAAACAATGTAAGTTAAAAAGCGTAAGCTGTTTGAAGGTGCAACTAAGATGCTAATAAAAACCTAATGATTAAATGCCACATAACAACAGTGAATTATGATCAATGTGAAACATGCCCTAATGTGGTACTTTATATTAGTGAAAATATTGTAAAAAAGAAAAATTGTGCACGGTAGGACTGGATTTTATCCATCAAGAATTGCATGGATAGTAAAAAGTGCACATTTTTGGGGACACAATATGCGCTACATTCATTTTATTTACAAATTCACAGTTTCCAGCATTTCACCAGTATTATACAAAAATAAAAAAAAAGTTCAAGAATTTCAATGTTTGAAAGTGAAAAATTTAATACATTAATATAAGTATTCTGACTTGCAGTGTAAAATAATTATTAGGCCTATAATGATCAAATATTTATTTTCAGAACAACTGTAATTTACGACAGTAATATTTTTATACCTTCATTTTTGTAAAAATAATAATAATAATAAACCCTATATACGTATGTGGAACTCTACAAAACACTTACAAAAAATGATTAAGTGTTTTATGTTTACCTACATGTCATGTGACCATTAATCAAAATCAGAGAACTGTGAAACATGTGCAGTTAAATTTTTTGAAATATTAACTTAAAATCTCAGATGTACTTCAAGTAAATATTTTGCATATTTGGCTAACCAAAACGTTTGGGAACCTAACTCTAGAACATCTTAACCAAAAGTTTGTGCAGTCTTGGTTAGATCAGGAGAAAGAATTGGGAATAAAATAACATGTAATAAAAATGTGTAATATTATCCCGAAAGGCGAAAAGTACCCGGATGACCTACTACATATGAATTCGATGGGCACTTTATTATTCCATGAGGCCACGGGAGAGGCAGTGAAGCGACGCAAATGATGCTGGTACGTCACGTGATAGTAACAACATGGCGGATGTAGTCATGTGACACTTTTTTAACGGCCAAATACCTGCTCAGTATGCGATTTCAGACACACAGATGTGGTTTTTATCAGGATTGAGAACCACTGCCCTAGAAAATTCTGTAATAATAGTTTATTGCGGCACTCAGTTAAAAAATTATACTTTGGTTAAACGCAATAAAAACGTTATCTGAGGTACATTTGGGTAACTGCTGTTGATCTGTTCTACTTACGTATTGTTCCAGTCCATACTTGGTCAAATGCAAATTCTTTTGCAACAACCTTCTTTGGTGAAAAAAAAACCTAACTGAACAAAAGTTATACTACTTGTGTAATACTGCTTAATTAAATACTCATTTCCTTTGATGTTGAAAATCAATTAATGCTTAGGCTGGAAAGAATTTTGTAAGATCATGATTGTGAGCTCATTTCATAGTTTTGATTTTTACCCAAAAGCCATTTCTTTTTGTAATTTATTTTGGACAGCTAAAAGTTACATGTGGAGGAGTAATCACACATTTTTATTTTCTTCATCCTCAGTAGCCAAACATCATGCCCTGTCTGTAAACCCTCCCATGAGACATCATTAAAACCCTGGCAACTCAAAGTGAATTTTAAGCACTGCTTTGAGGTTAGGCCTTACATGTTTTTGCTATGAAATGTGTGTTATATAGATATGATTGTAGCCAAATTAAATTTGCAACAAACCAATTATATCACAAATTCAAGCAGTTCTCCTTTCTTCATAGTTATCTAGCCTTTTTGTATTAGCTCTGTTGTCTTAAACTTAAACCTTATAATTTCACATCTCATTACTTGTTTCACTCAAAGTTCAAGACCTGCAACTTGGACCAGGACTCTCTCTTGGACTCTGTAATGTGCATGCAAAAGCTACAGGCCAACACAACATTTTTCACCCTTCTAGATCTCTGTAATAATGAGGGTCAATTTATTGGTTAGGGCAAGGATGTTTTTGAATTAAATTCACCTCGTCTGTCAATGACAGAAACAGTGATTTGGCATTAGTATTGTTCACAAAATTCCACACAGAATGTAAAGAGGCTGATAAAAATGTGAACACAGTCCAGCTGAGTTTAGCCAAACATGACTTCATCTGCATGTCATGAAGAATTAAATCAAGTTATGTAGAGCAACATGACAAGTCACGGGTTGTTTTGGTTTGGAAAAATAAGTTAATACGCTTGTGTACATGTACCATGTTGTGCCAAAATCTATAGTCTATATGAATTTATTTGAGACAAACAAACTGTTGGGGAGTTAACTCTTCACTATGGTTCTTAAAAATGTGACCTTGGAAAGTCATGTGCATGCCGTATGTTTATCCCAAAATGTTTTGGAAAGGAACTTGGGGAAACATATTAGATATTGTCTGAGGGATCATAGAAGAATCATACCATATGAATTTATTCCTGTTATTCCTTCAGGCATTTATGATTATAAACAACGATGTTGTAATTCTTGAAATCATAGGTCAGTTAAAGATAAATTGCTGGGTGTTTTCGTGACAATGTTTTAAGCATAGTTTTTGTTTTTGCAGAAGAACATATTGAATCACAGAAAAACAGATTAAAAGTTTTCTCTAAAGTACTGTTTATTGGGACATGCTGTCATTTTCTTCTTTTAAAATGTTATGTTTACCTGTTAATCTGTGATGATGATTGGCCTTGGTGTTGTTTGCTTGCTTATTAATATTTTTATTCATTTCAAATACATTCTATAGCACACTGAATATGAATATTAATTTAAGAGTATAGAATTTGAAATCATAACAACTGAACACATAACTGATGAAACAGTTGTTATAAACATCACTTTTAACTATCTATAAGGTTGTTGCAAACGTATGAATGATAATGAATATTGTTCATATTAAAGATTTGAGATTGAGTAGCGGTGGTGCTTAAAATATTATTATTCATGTAGTGCTTTTGTGAAAAAGAATAAGAATAATATTAACATCTCTTACATGCTAACTGCTAAAAGTTACTTAAATTTATAATGGTTTTAAATATTTAACAATATTAACTTACAATAGTTAAGGACTATTGATTTTCCCTCAAGTAGACTGCATTTTGTCAACAGCTCAGTTTTGTCACGCTAATAACCCAACCCCTACCCCTAAATCTAACCCTCACTGAAACCTGCGCAAATCACTATTTAAGTACAAAGATGATTTGGCCAAACCCTTAAGCTGTGTCTTCCTTAGAGGACCTGGACCTGTCCATTATCATGAAAAAAACATCTTCAGGCTACATAAGATGTCAAGAGAAGTTCATTATACTGGGACATATCCATATGGTAGTACCCTAGGATGGAATTTGGCATTACCCAATTATAACCCCAGCTCTGTAAAGCTGTTTTGGTATACCTGGTGGAAAGGTCTGTACTCATATGATCATAACATCTCACGTGCATCACTGTTACTAAAGACACCCAGTGCTGAATCGTGTGGCTCACTAGTTGAAAAAAGCCAAACTGAAAACTTTCAGAAAGGGGTCAGTCCTGTCTCACGTGTTATCTTACAAGCACGTGTGTGAGACGGCATGGATTCACTTTACAAAGGTAAACTAAATGGCTCAAGACAGCTGGAGAGTAGCACTAACAGAAATAAAGCCAAACCCATTTTGAAAATTCAAGATTGTACTTGTACTAACTAATTTGAGATATTTGCATTAAAGTTTTTTTTTTTTAATGGTCTACATGGTTTATATAGAAATTTTAATGGTCTATAAAGAAATCATGTGTCAGATTCTACTTTCAGCTTTTCCACATACGGAAACAAAAACATTGGAAATGTGGGTCAAGCAAGAGCCATTCGTGGAAACAGTGATTGACAAAACAATTACACATGCGTTTGCAAAGCCAGAGGTCCTGTCCAAAACCTTTCAATCTTTTAAAGTTTTTTTTTTTTCTCTCTCTCTGTGCTTTGTTGTGTTTAGCTATTTTTTCCCCATCTTTTCTTCAGAACAGCCTTTTTCCTACTGGAATCTGCCATTGATAACAATCATGTAATGTAGTTGATATAATTTAATATTTTTAAACATTTTTTTTTTTCATGTTAAAAGCTTGGATTCATACACAGAGACAGCTAGCAAGCCATTCTTCCGTTGTTTGAAAGTTTACTGCAAATGTAAACTGCTAAATATAAAACTATTGATTTAAAAATATTGTGTTTATAGACACAACATATTTTACATAACATATCTTATAGCATGACTTTTGTGGTGGGGTTATCTGTTTGGTCAACCAGAGGCAGAAGGAAGGAGTGTTTGGGATTAATTGTCTGAAAACAGTTGTTTTTGAAGTTCCATTTGATGCCAATATAGTCAATAATAACCAACTACACAGCCGCAAAGCCATGTCACCACAGTTTCATGACAGCAGCCTCAGAGCGGAAATTAAGAGTTGAGAATATAGCATCATTAAGGTTAGGTTTAGAAGTGGTGTGGGGTTAAGCATACATATTGTATATCTTATAGCAGTATAAAAGTTAGGGTTAGTGGTTGGGGTGGTCAGAAATTACACACTTGCTTTAACCGAAGAAATGCATGTACAGCTCCTATCTCTTTGAATGAGGAGACATCAAATTCTCCAAGGCTGTTCCCCAAGCTTACAATTAAACATCATATTTGAAATCACAAATGAAATCTGACAACAGCTCTCATAAATTTTGCTTCTTATGCTTGAATAGTGTTAAAAAAGGCTTATTTTTAATAAGCCAATGTGCATGTGCAGTCCTGAGCAGTGTGCAGTCCTGCATGTGCGTCCCAATTCAGAGGCTGCATCCTTCGAAGGCTACATTCAAAGAGCGTCACCACTGCGTGGCAAAGGCTGTCCATGGCTGCAGAGCGCTATTGTCGAATAGTGGGACCTGTCATTGGTGCTCAGGGCAGTGTAAGACCTGACCTTCGAACTGCTTCATGCAAGTGAGTTGAGAGTGCTCTCATTTAAGATGGCGCTGTTTCTTGCACTGATGCAAGGAAGCGAGTCAACGGTCTACAAGCCCTTCAACTGACACCCCTTATGAAAATTAACCATGATTTTATTACAAATAAAACCAAAAAAACCATGGATATTATAGTTAAACTATGGTAACCACAAATTAACATTGGTTTTGCTAGACTAACCATAGTTTAACCATGGTATTTGTAGTAAATCTGCCAAAAAACCATGGTTACTACTAGGGCTGCCCTCGACTAAGGATTTTTCTGGTCGACCAGTAGTCGTTCATTTTAAGCATTAGTCGACTAATCGAATGTTTATTAATAAACCATTTAAATCATTATAATGAGCCTTTAATTGCCTACAAAGCCTAATAAGCGCTCAAGCACACGCATAAAGATTGCCACAGCGCACCGCAGAAGCTATGATTATGAATGTGTCAGGGAAAAACCGTAAGGAGGCTGCATTAACATTTTAATAATTCGCTGATAAACAAGTGCTTTCTTTGTTTCGGTTTAAGAGATGAAGTCGGCGACTGACTTGTCATCTCCAGAGTAGTGGATCCGCCCATATGTATGTTTCACATGGATTACATAATCTGAGAATATTTGTTTTCCATTTGAATTGGTTCATTTAAAAGTAGACATTTCACTCTTTATATATATATATATATTTTAAATGTCTGTAAGGCAAAGATATACACGGAGTTTTGCGCTCAAGTTCACAGACCGAGATGGCAGAAAGCGCATCCTGTTTGCTTTCATTATTTTACAAAAGCACGTTTTGTTGTTATTGTGAGTGCACACAAATAAACGTAGAGTCTTTACAGATTTGAAAGATGTATTATTCTTATCTGTATGACCAAAAATTACAGAGTGTTTTAAAGGGGTCATAAAATGCAATAATTTGCAATTCCTTTTGAATATTATCCAGAATATCATTCCATAGTACACTATTCAAGATGACTCTTCACAAAAACAACTTCTTAATGTGTAAAACTTTGTAAAATAGCACCAAACTACTGAAAGCAATCACACGTCCTTGAAATGGTTCACTGTCAGAAAGTTTTCCATGGGTAATGAAATTAAAATAGTGTTTGTACTAAGGGCATATTCAGCAAATTTTTCTCCAAGTAAAAATGATCAAATATTAGGCTATACTTTTCATTCAGACCATTCTGGCCATGTTTAATTTTAAATATATTATTTCATACCATCATGGATTCAGTATCATCATATATAATCATTATAAAAACATTAGCAGCACAGTATGATACATAGGTTATTGTAGAAGGAGAAATCAATCCATTTGGATGTTATTTGTGGTTTAAACAGGTAATCCTTCACTTGAGTCAGTGCCATTGGTTTGTGTAGTCTTCTATGTATCCATAATGGGGTTTTTTTTCTTATAAAATCAGAAACTGATCCTGTATTGCTGGCTTTCAAATGAAGTAAGCCACATGTCTGCCAGACACTGTAACTCTGCAAGTTACTCGGGAAAAGGAAGTCTGGAAAAAGTCTGGCTTTAAGCATGTCTATGGCTGACAAACCCAAGCTTCCAGAACAGTTTCAGCAGATCTTATAGTTTATACATACTCTAAACAGCTGCACCTTACATATTGTTCTAAATATAAGACAGAATCTTGTCTTGTCTTTGACCTAATTAGTCCTAAAAAATGTAAAATATATATGTGTGCCACCACAGTCATTTAAAAATATACTAGAAAATAACACAATGAAAATAAAAGTTTTGCTACACTAACTATAGTTTAACCATGGAAATTGTAGAAAAACTGTAGTTATACAAATAGCAATTAAAAAAATGCTTACTACACTTTTACTATGATAAAACCATGGTTAATTTTCCTAAGGGATGAAACATATGGAAACTGCTCCTGATTAATAGAATATACCTGCATTCAAATCTTTCCCAGCTACCAGTCACATAATTTATTGGTACTTTTTGGTAATTTCATAATTTACCAACATAACTATGAAGCTGCATGCTCAAACTTTCTTTTGAGCTTTATTTATAACAAAGTGATATACAGCGTGTGCCGCCGCACACATGCAATGGAAGAGTGCACGCAACGAGCCTGACACAACGGCTGACAGGACAGTAAATTCAATTTTTCTGAGATGAGAGAAACTTTATTTCGTAACAGTTTCCGAAAATAACGTTAGAATAATGACACTGACATATGGCCTGACAACATCTTATATAGTCTCAGCTGCAGACGTCACGCCCACGAACCATTTTGGCTGAAAGTCTGATGCATATCGCACAAAAAATTGGTACCACTTCAAGAGTTTCGAAAGTAGTCTTCGTATTGGTTACATTATACAGGATTTCCGGGAGATGTGTGTGACGCGCACTTTAACGTTCCACCAGGAAACAAAGATGCCGTGATGCCAGACCCTCACATGGAAGAAGAAAGCCATCGTATTTACAACTGTGATGATGAGCGCTTATCAGGATCAACTAACTGGATTTTCAAAAGTATGTGAAATATTTAAAGTTCGTGGCATAGAATCTTTAAAATATGTCCAAGAGTTTTACACACCGGTCTGTTATTGTGGGGACATTTCCATGCCCCTAAACATGACGCGGCTCAAAACGAAATGTGACTGGTTGCTTTGCCTGTCAGTCATATGGCCATTCAAAGTGGCCAAGGTTCCCAGACCTTCTGCCAACAGTCTGAAGGTCTGGCTATGCGAAACTACAGCTTATCTGACCAAAGATAAGAGCTTTCGTGCATGTCTTTTAAAATTAAAGTCTCACATCAGAAAATCATAGAATGTTTGTTGTTATCCTTTGATTGCATACTCCGCAACCCCTTCAAAAACGGTCTTGCGACCAACTTTTGGTTCTCAACCCACCAGTTGAGAAACACTAGGCTAGATGGCATAACACAGCAGCGCAATAAGCAGTAGTGCACAGATGTCAAACTCAGTTCCTGGAGGGCCACAGCCCTGCAGAGTTTAGTTCCAACCTTGCTTCAGCACACATACCATGTACTTTTCAAATAACCCTAAATAACTTGATTAGCTGGATCAGGGGTGTTTAATTTGGGTTTAGGGAATCTAAACTGTGCAAGACTGTGGCCCTCCAGGAACTGAGTTTGACACCCCTGCAGTAGTGGGTCACAACCCAGTCTCACGGCAGTTCGCGATTTAGTCACGTAATTTAATCTGTTTATTCGTGGCAGGGACACGTTTATTTCGTTATTTTCGTAAGTCCAGCACGTTTTTTAAACTAATGCATTTCAATTGGATGCATCTTTCGTGCAACAGCACGATTCTTTCTGCCAGTCGGGCTGCAGCAGAGAAGCTGTTTAATCAACATTTATTCACGAGATCTTATTTTATGTGCAGTGCTGCTGCTAGCCATTTTGGTGCCCTAACCATAATTCCTTTATGATTTTAAACATAAAGACAGTTTGCCAGTCTTTTATATACCTCCTACTGTCAAAGTCAAACTTCGTCAGGTGCTGCGCAAATTGCGCAATCCAACGGACCACTGGGGGCACCATCTCTAGAGCAATTAAATACTCTTGTTATGCCTGAAAG
>JAFVLL020022463.1:0-36995 GCA_021397915.2 Tor tambroides
CATCCATGTTCGGACTGCGTTCATGCCGGCTCCGATGGGCTCCTCTTTCAAAATACTCCCACTCCTTTGGATGCTCTCCTGAATCCCAAACATGAAACCGGGATCTCTCACACTCTCTTCCCGTTGGTAGTGTTCTCAGGTGCCCACCTCCCGCGCGTAAGAGAGAGCGAGACAGCGCGCTTGAGAGAAAGAGAGAGAGGCAGCTCAGCGCTCAGAGGGGGAAGGAGTTTGGAAACCAGGACAGATCCCGGTGTCACCAAGACGCAAAGTGGAAACAAAAAGCAAGACGTCTTTTCTGTGCTGATAGCTAATGTTTCCTGGGAGCAGCTGGTGCGATCAAGCAGATCTCATATCAAATGTCATCATGACCTAACAACTTTTCTCCTCTTGTCTTCTTTTTTCCGATTTTTCTTTGTCAGGAGGAGAAGAAAAAAAAATCAAAAGTGGCTAAATCAAGAGGAGGCTGTATCCTTAGTCCTCTTGATCAAATTGAAGTGATTTGTGTCTCTTCCCAAAGGAATCAATCCTTCCTTTGACTATGAGAGGGAAACTAAACACGAGCGCAGCAGCCCCAGAGGCTTGAAGGAGGGACCTGGAGAGGCGGTCCGAAGGCAAACCAGTGTCAGATCCGCCCAACCAGAGCTGCCATCCTCTCGCTCTCCTCCACCCACTCCATCAGTTTGTCAGATGGCATTACTCGAGCATTCAGAAGAAGCTGATTGGAGTTAGACGCTACAAACCTCCCGCAAAATGGGGCTGTATTGATCCAGTTATCTTCTTGAGGCTGTAATTGCCGGCGTGACAATAAAACACTTGTGCCTTGTTCACACATAAAAGCTTAATGCGAACTTGAGAAAGCCGTTAATAAGGACAGATTGCATGTCGTCCTGTTGTGCAATGTTGCAGTTGCAGGCACACTGATATTCGCAAGCGCACTGAAGAACTAAAGATTTATGAAAAGACTTGAGGGGCCGTTTGGGGTTCTTCAGATTCTCTGCAAAACCTCTAGGCAGGAGGAACGTGAAATCCACAAGATTCTGCAGCTGAAACCTAAAAATAACCATTAGAGAACATTATATAAACGTTCGCTGTAGGTTGTCACACAGATAAAAACTCGAAACGCTAGTTTATGGTTAACAAAGAGCCTAAAAAGAATGTTAGGAATTGATTCCCAAAACGGGAACCATGCGTTGGGATTTTATCGGTTCATTAGAATTCAAAGCCTTTGAGGCAATTTAAATGTACAGTGAAGTTCGGGGAGTTCATTATAGTGTATCTGAGGCGCCTTCAAAAGGTTGTCCAGAGGTTCTCCAGAGGGTTCCGTCTGTGTGACGATCTGAGGAACCAAACGGTGCTGTAAAGTATGATAAACCTTTCGTGGAATTATAAAGCTGTTTTTGAAATTTGAAAATTGGACGAATTAGAAGATAGACTATAGACAGCCTATACTGACTAAAATTCAGTTTCTGAGTTTCATGTGGCGTTATCTCATTCAAATAATTAAAATAAAGTAGAGCTGACATATGAGTTCGATTTTGTTTTTTAATTGTTGTCATTTATTAGCAAAAATGAGATAAGAGAAAAAAACAGGCGGATTTGTATATCATGTGCCCTTATAAAGAAATGGTATGCCAGAAAAAATATTCTGAATCTACAGCACAGAAAAAAAGAAGATATTTTTATGTGGAAGATACACGCAGACGTGCATGGACACTAAGATGATATGAAATGGTCGATAACACAATATAAATAAAAAAAATAATACACAGATGGGAATTATACCAATTTTATTCAATATTTTATTTGCACACTTATCCTGTTCGCAAACACATGTAAATCGTATTCGATTTCTATACATTTTGGGCTGTCTTGGACAAATAATAAAAAATAGGCTACAGAATGCGAAAAAACGAAATTCCAAAAATTTCAATTGTATGACAGCACTGTAACATTTGATTGTTTGATATAAGGATATGGATACCACGAAAACACGAATATTTGCTGCGATAGATCACAGTATTTGGTGAATAAATTGCAGGGGAATAATTGTGGACTCCATTCTGAGACAAACGCGCTTCTCTTCGGCTTAAACACACACACACACGGCGCAAAGCATCTCTCACTCGAACCATTTTATTTTTCCAAGCTGTGTAGCTGTGACTGACAGATATGCAGCCGTGTGCACCGGCCCCTGGGGCCACTATATTTATAGTTTGTCCCCTCATTCTCCCACGCTGCACACTTATATACAATGTTTAAAAAAAAAAAAAACACTTATGGAAAAGAGATTTACTTAATCATGAGGTTACTATATACTGACAGAATTATTATAAATGAAGAGTTCCAATGCAAAAGCCTCTAAAAGCCATCTTGGTCAAAAATGAGATAACGATACTGAGTGAGTGCTCTCCACACATAGTATATGTTCATCAAGTACTTTCACTTCAAATGCACTAAATCCCTGCCTCAACCCATTCAGAAGTACCAGTACTTACATAGAAACCTATACATAGTAGCCAGAAATTAAATGCTAATTTAAAAAAAAAAAAAGCGTCAGACGTACTTAAAGGCTTTTGCATCTGAACTCTTCAAATATAAGCATTAACTACATTATTAATAGCCTACTTATTATTATGCAATACATTTTGTGATGTTAATTCAACAGGTAACCCTAATACCATACTTTTTTCTCGCGGATAGTAACTCTTAATAAAAACAATAAGAATAAGACATATTATTAGTGGAGTGTTTTTTTTTGTTTGTTTTTTTTTTTAAGTCTGATTCCAAAGAATGTATAAGATTAAATAAAGTCCCAATGGCACTGTAGTGTTTTAAACAAGAAAAACGCAGTGTTCATAACGCAAGTGGTAATCATTTAGTGTTTTTGAAAATATGAATTATTTAGAGAAAATTTCATGTCCATGACGCGTCACCCTGGCAGTTTTCTGTGTATTGTTTTATAAATATGTGTGTATATATATATATATATATATATATATATATATATATATATAAATATTTATATTATTTTTTTGCTCAGAGCATATGAAAGTTGTTTAATAGTACAGTTACTCTTTATCGAATTTCTTACCAAAATAATTTTAGTATAGCTTTATTAAATAATTTCCCACCTTCGTTAAAGGGCATTAATCAAATATTTAATTTTCAGCTCTGTTTGAGACCCGTCACCAAACGCACGTGTACCCAAACGCACTATGAACATATGATGCAGCAGCGCCATCGTCTGATCAAATGTAAGATCTCACTAGCAAACTAGTTGAATAACTGAAAATCGATCAACACTGAATGATATTCAAGTTACATTGTAATTACTGATACTGAGAAAAACAACTAGTTGCATATGTAGGCTATGTGTTTATGATTCACATGCGCATGTCTTTAACCTCTGCTGTAGAATATATAAACTATGAATTATAAATACTATAAAAATAAGAAAACAAACACATATATACACATTATACAGTATATATATATATATATATATATATATATTCAAAATTCTGTAACAATGTACACTAACATTCAAAAGTTTGGGGTCAGTAATTTTTATTTTCTATTAATTTTCAGCAAGGAGGTGTTAAATTAATAAAAACTGATAGTAAAGTCTTATATTGTTAGAAAAAATTTCTATTTTGAATAAATTCTCTTCTTTTTAGCTTTTTATTCATCAAAGAATCCTGAAAAAGTATCACAGGTTCCATAAATAAGCAGCACAATTGTTTCCAGCATTGATAAATCAGCATATTGTTAATAAATCAGAGTGATCAGAATGACAATAAAAAGACGTGACAATAAAAACTGGAGTAATGGAGGAAAATCCAGCCATTGAATAAATTACATTTTAAAGAATATTAAAATAGAAAAGTGTTCTTCTAAATTGTAATAATATTTCACAATATAACTTTTTTTTATTTTTTCTCCTGTAGGGGTAACCAATAATTGTGGCCATTGTGTATTAAAGGAAAAAAAAAAATTCACAATGTGATTTTCCCCCACTTTAACTTTTTTTTTTTAACTATATTTTGGAGCAAAGGTTCAAATGAATAATGCAGATTTCACAGCTTTCTTCGATCATATTTACCAAGGGTATGAATAAATTTGAGCACAGCTGTATAATATATATATATATATATATATATATTAATTTGTGTGTGTGTGGGTGTATATTTTTATTGTATTTTTTTTATTTATAATTTTGCTTTTACACTTTTTTTTTGTGCTTTTAGCATGTCAGATTGAAAATTATACAGTCAGAAAACTGAAGTTTACCAAACTGTAATTTTTTAACAAGAACGAAATAACTCAGTGAAACGGTTTAAACACCCATTAAAAAAAAAAAAAAAAAAAAAAAAAAAAATGTTTTAGCTACATTTCAATTTTATTTTCATTCAAGAAAACTGTGCAAAAACTACTTGATACAGAACGTTTCAAATGACATTTGTGTTTGCTCATACATCAGATGTATTCATGCACACAAACTTGCCATTCTGAAATGCATCTTTTAAAAACAGCAAAAACATGAAACAAATCTGTGTCCTCAGGACCAATCCCACTTTTGAGAGCGTTCACACGGTCCTCAAGACACTTCATAATGTTCACTGCTGTTTTAACACTGTGCGGCATATCAAAAACATGATAAAAGAATATACAAAGGAATATATTTGCCCATATATGTACACATTTATAATGAGCTATACTTCATCTGCTCAGTAAGCATTTGTTGCCCAACAAGACAAAATATTATTCGCTATAAATGACATTAGTGCAAACATATAGTATGGCATGACATCTCTGGCAAACAATATGGAGTGTGTTCCTACAAAAAATAATGGCAAAAATAAGTCTGCGATGACTAAATGAAGTGCTGTTGATGATATAAACTTGTTAGCCAACAGCAAATATTAAGGTGAATCTCAAACCTTTCAAGAATAAAAACAAACAAACACTGAAATACGGCTTGATTTTGGGATTCAACCCTAAACATCACTCACTGAAAGAAACATGCCAGTTTTACTGTGGACAAATGCAAGATGGCCTTAATGGAACATCCGCTGAATATTAATAAAAAAAGAAATGTATTGAATTGATTGTCTACTTACTAATGTTCATTAAAACCAGAAAACAGGTTTAGTCTATATAGTCCGCAATATGCTTTTGAAAATGCTTGCTTCCAGGAATCAAGCCAACTGCCAAACTGACAACTTAACGTTTTCCGCAGTGATGGTTTAACATTATTTCTGACACATGGTAAAGAGTGACAAAAATATATATGAAAAAAGCCACCCAGCTTCGGACATCCCTTTAAAACTCGGGTAAATATCGAGAGGCTCGCTGTGATAAAACGTAGACCAACTGGCTCAATGGCACTTTAAATAACATTCATCAATTTGACTTTGCAGGGGTCTGGATTTTACAGTGGCTCATTTGGGATGCGCTTCAAAAACATATTTATACACACACACTCTTCTACAAAATAGTATAGCGTAAGAATCATAAATCATCCATAACCTCTATAGAGATAATGTTCATTTTCAGTCAAATGGACACATACTGAAAACTACTCTGCCCTACAAAGGCGAAATGCTGTAACTACACCAGCGCTCAAACTGAGAAAAAGGTTTCTTGATTGAATTGTTACACTACAGCTTTTCTGAATCTGAGCATAGTTGTTCCAAAACCATCTGTCACAGACATCATAGTATTTAAGAGCCTATTTTAGTAACTCAGTTTTAACACAAACAAAACGTGTATTTCTTATGTTTTGTCTGTGTAGGGCAGTATTCTGAAATGTCTTTTGACCAGCAATAATGTGAACAGATCAGAGACATGTGACCAGCTTAAAAGGACAGTTCTTTCTAAAAGTCTAAATACTGTCATCCTTTCCCTCATGCCATTTCAAATTCGTACAATGTTCTTTTGTGGAACACAAAAGAAGTTCAGCAGATTATATATTAAAAAAAAAAAAAAAAAAAGTTTTAATATTTTCAGTAACAACTTCATATTGGTCTGTTCCCTATACAAAGTAATCCTGGCTTTAGGAGACTTTGAATTGTATAAACTACTTATATGGAGATATTTTCACAGTATGGAAGAAAAAAAAAAAAAACAATTCTGACTTCTTTTCTCACTGACTTATATTATTGCGAGATAAACTCGCAATTCTGTCAGAATTGAGAATTAAGATAGTTCACCCAAAAATGAAAATTGTCATCATTTGCTCACCCTCAAGTAGTTCCAAACCTGTATGTATTTCTTTGTTCTGCTGAACACAAAGGAAGATATTCTGAAGAATGTGGGAAACAGAGCAGTTCTGGGGCACCATTGACTTCCATAATAGGAAAAAAATACTATGGAAGTCAATGGTGCCCCAAAACAGCCTGGTTACAAACTTTCTTCAAAATATCTTCCTTTGTGTTCGGCAGAACAAAGAAATACATACAGGTTTGGAACTACTTGAGGGTGAGTAAATGATGACAATTTTCATTTTTGGGTGAACTATCCCTTTAATGTTTTGCAATTTTGACTTGGAATTGTGAGAAAGTCCAAATTATTAGATAGACAGCCTTTGTCCCCTGGAAAAGAGCAACTGTAGCAAAGTTTTAAATATTATCTTTTGTGTTCCACAAAAAGGGTTTGGAACGTCATGAGTGAGAGTAAATGATGACAGAACTTTTATTTTAGGGTCAACTATCCCTATCGTCTCCTAACTGAGTCGTCAACATTGGCAATATGAAGTGTTTGTGGTGACAACTAACAGGCTGATAAGAGTTGAGGGTTGTCATTTGCTCATGAAGAGGAATGGACATCTGACGTACTGCGTGAACCATCATCATCCAAATCACCAGCTGGGACGGCGCTGCTCTCTGCCGCTACATCACATTCTTTGGGCTGGATTTTCGAGCTCCCCGAAAGCAAGTCCGTTCCAAGCTCTGGCTCGCCTGAGGTTTTCATGGGAGAAGTGTCTTTTGCTTGGGTGCCTTCCTCAGTGTCCAACTCAACCTGTGGTTCACCCTGCTCCTGTTCCACCTCTGCTGGGTTCTGATTGGCTGGTGGAGTGCCTTCGTTGCCGGCACCTAGAGAGCTTGTTGGCTGTAATTGGCTTTTGAGCTGGCCGTGGCACAGAGGACATGTTTCTTGCACGTATAGCCACTTCTTTAAGCAGGCAGCATGGAAAAAGTGGCTGCATGGCGTGATGACAGCAGACTTCATATCCTGGAATTGAAGGATGGAAGTGAGAAACAATGTTTAAAACTAGACAGCCGAGATAAGAAGTGAAATTATGAGCATGTTGACAAATGAGGAAATGGTTTAATGGCTAGCGGGAACAAATTCAGATTCAAATGGTGGTGAGCACAGGCACAACTGTTCAAGAGCCCACTGTATTGGGTAAAATGTTCATTTTATTTTAGAGGTTATTTATTGTCATTGGTGGTTCCATGAATAACCTTTAATATCCATGAAAACTTTTCAGAACACAAATGGTTCTTCAGATAATTAAAATATTCTTCAATCTTCATATTAAAAAAAAAATGGTTCTTTTAAGAACTGATCAATGAAAGATTCATTGGTCCAATGAAAAAAAAACCTTTTGGAAGGATTTTGAAGAGTGCATAGTAAACCAGTTCTCACTCAGTTACACAGTAAACCCTCTAACTTGGCATAGAATAAAAATATGAATAAAAAAAATGTAATAAAAACAGGACCCATGTAATATTCAACAAATGAAAAGTTTTAAACTAAAATGTTAAACTGATCAACACTTCAAGTCCAGTGAAAGAACATAAAACATGTTAAAGTTTTTGTAAATGATTAAGTGAACTTCTGTTATGAAATAAATGCATTGAAAACATCCGTTACCTGAAAGCAGATAGAGCAGATGTCATTATGTTGCTGGAGTTGTAATGCGGAAGCAGTGGGCATGCTTTGGATCTTGTGAACTGCATCTCTGCGCAACAGGAAGCTCTGCCAGCCCAGCTGGGCCCTTAGCCATACGTTATAGTAGGAGTGAACCAGGATGATGGTGGAGCCCATCACAGTCCATTCTCCAAACAGGGTCTCTGAAACACCATAGGCCACCACGCAGACGGCCACCAGGAACTCCAGGAGCCGGTAGGTCCCATTGACACAGTAGATGACTTCATCCATGTTCTCGACCGGAGCCTTACGAAACTCTTCCACCATGAAGAGGATGTAGATTAGAAGGGTGCCAAGAACCTGAAAAAGTGTAATCCATTATGTCATATATTATTAAATTAGACATTTAAATGTATATGCATTTGTAAATGTATACATGATTATATATCATCATCTATCTACTCAAAATATTCAAGACAAGAGGAAAAAAAATAAATCAAAACATTATTTTTTTTTCTGCCTCTGAAACAGTATATATTTCTTTTGCCAAAGGTAGACAACCCATCATAAATGTCCCTTTACTAAAATACAAAAACCTAAACATCAGAAAATGTGTCACCAATAGGGATGCACCTATATGAACATTTTGGCCAATACCGATAACGATTATTCTGAAAGCCGATATGTTGCCCGATAAATCTAAATACAAATTCTTATATAATTTTAATATTTCAAGCAATTAAAAACCATCACGGCAAACAGAGCACATTTAAAGTGTCTCTAAAGGAAAAAAATGCATTATTTATGGGCTTTAATATATTGGCAAAATTTTCTTATCGGTTCGATAACAGTAATCCGTCGATACCGATTTGGTGGCCCATATATAATGCATCCCTAGTCACCATAAAAACCAACTGATATATACTACTATACCACTTCATCTATTAACAAAACTTTATACTGTAGGAGTGTCTATGTGCTGTGATAGCGACTGTACTTGTGTATTTACTGTGTGTGAGGTTTGTGTACCTGCAGTGATGTGAGGATGCTGGAGGAGATGATTATGAGCAGCCAGAAGTCCATGCGGAAGAACTGGCAGATCATGTAAGCCATGTAAGCAGGGAAGACCAGCAGGAAAAGACACAGACTCACTGCTCGGAAGTGCTTCCACAGACTCCTGCAAGAACAGAAGGCAGAGGAAAAAAAGCCTGAGAAAAAGCCAATCAAATCTAGCATTTTTAGCATGAAGAACATGCATACTTCAATTTTAAAAAGTAATAAAACGTAGTGCTGTCAATCATAAAAATAAAAAAAAAAAATAAAAAAATTGCACATTTTTCTAAAATTAATTGCCATTAATCCCACCTACCATTAAAGTTTTTAAATATATTTTTATATTGCAATAATTTCACATTCAATCTTCAAATTAATGTGGAAACAACAAAGACAGTACATTTTTAATATTTGTTTAACGGCATCTTTTTTATGACTGAAGGTGAGTATCACTGACACCAATACTACTGATGTCTCTAAGAAATTGCTCTTTTTTCCTAATATTTAACCATTGACTATAACCATTCAACATTACAGCAATATTGAGAGCTATCAATTTTAACATTTACTTCTAAATTAAGTGAACTTAAAAATCTTCACATAAACCCATTATAATAAGTGTCATATTTACCTGTGCCCTTCAGCAAGTAGGAAATATACAGAAATTGCATAAAGTTATCAAACACTAAATTCTAAATTAAATATAGATGAATCCCTAAAACTACAAAAGTTACTGTTTCCTCTTTTTTCTTTTATTCTTCAATTAACAGACATCACAGCAGCTGGATTATTAGGTTATTAGGCTGCTATTTGGAAGCTAGTTCAAATTTTAAATTAGTAAATTAAAAGAATAAAAAATAACTTATAACCATTCAGAAAATCTGTCACCGGACTAACAAACTCTTTTAAAAAATAAAAACTGTTGTAAATAATTTACATGTGCGCTGTCACATAACTGTTGTCTGAAAGTTGAAGGAAAGCTGTATTCTGATTAGGCGTAAAGTATGCAGGAGGTGCTGAGGCTCTTACTTGTCTCTGGAGGCCCCCAGTGCCAGAACTATGGGGTCAGCGATCTCCAGCATGGACTGGAGGATGGAAGCCACCACAACAAAGAGGATGATGCTGAGTAGGAAAGCTCTGTGAATGACCTGCAGCTCAATGAGTCCAGTCTGAACAGCCAAGATCAGCAGAGTGATACCCTCCGTCATGCCCCTGAAAACCAGACGATAAAAACCGGCTGTATACACTCTTTTCTATATATATGAGTCCAAAAAATTGCAAATGCAAAAAAATTGGTTTTGAACTAGAGCACTGTAAGCATACTTGGTTGGACATTCCTCACCTGTGCATGGCATTGTCGTTCATGAAAGCTCTGTAACCCTGTAGGTAGAACTTGCAGAGTGTGAGGACGCCCAGCGCCACGAAAGACACAGTGAAGACCAGCCCCAGCAGAGAGTAAGGAGTACTACAGCACTCAGCGATACTGCAGAGAACACACAACCACCAACAAAACATTTACATACTGTATGATACATTATGTTAAACGGTGATTTAGATTTCTACTGCCCAATTTTCCTCTGTTCCAAATCCTTGTTGCAATGCATTCTAGCTTATATCTAGACTAGGGATGTCAATTTACGATTATTCCCATGATCAATTAATCATAATCAACTCTAATACTTCAAAATGCATCTACCGCAGTGGCAAATAATCACCAGCATTACAGGATGTGCAAATGCCAAAACGCTAGCTTCCTTACCCAAATGAAAGCGTTTTTAAGTCAAACTAAAAGGCTAGAAGTAGGACTGTAAAATGAATCGATGCAATGATAAGTTACGTTTGGGATTGTTTTTATTTTAAATGGAGGTTATTGTTGGCTATTTCATATTCTGTCATTGAGACTGATGAATGCACCATTTTTAAATGGCATGGTGCTGCTCGTTATATTTTATTTTAAAACACAATCCCAATGTTTGGAATTAACATTATCACCATTTAAAGTAAAACGATCTCAAATGTAACTAAAGCATGTAGGGCTTTTGCCAGTAAGCATGATTAACCGCTACCACCAGCGGTGTCAGTGCCACGACAAAACACATTTTTGCCCACATGAAACACCTTTTTATGTGAATATCATGACACGTGTGAAGTGTAAAACTTAGTTTACAAGAGAAATAATTGGTTAAAAGGTAAATGTTACATTGCCACCATGGAAACATTTGGATTCAAGCTGAATGAGAGAGGTACATGAGCCCATATATTTAAATTAAGCGTTGTGTTCTGTTTTGCAGGTTGGTTGGTCATTTGAATTTCAACAAATTAAGAATTTGCTCCCACGACTTAATTTGTTCCCTCATTTTAATTAAATCATGGCCATGTTGTACCTTAGATTTTATTTAACCAAATTAATGAAATGTGGACCGTGGCCACGAATTAGTAAATCGTAGGAACTAATAAATATTAATATTTACTTTTAATAGCCATTTTTTCAGTATGTCAGTCGGTAAGTTTTTGAATGCCAATTAATCGTTAACATCCCTAACCCAGACGCTAACCTTAGTTTTTGTTAAAAAACAGTGGACTAATGTTGCAGCAGTCAGACCTGGTGAGGAACAGGAAGAGCAGCCTCTCTCGGGAGGGCGGCTGGTCCCGTGTGCTGAAGTAGGTGTAGATCTGCAGTGCAAACAGCACCAGCCAGAAGCACATGAAGAGAACAGGCAGGACCAGCTGATTCCACAGAGACATGCCCAGAGCCAGCAAACCATACACCTCCACCACCTACAGACCAAACACAGGAAACAGGGGATGTTACCAAGGGTTCAAAGACTGGCTGGTAGGATGGGTAAACATCTTATTTTACTCCACATTATTCATAGTCCAACTATCAAGCTTACCGAAGACAATTAAACAGTGTAATTAGAAACTAATTACAAGCAATAGGACAAAAAAAAAAAAAATATACAAAAGTTACAGTAAAAATATTTATATTACAAAAGATTCCTATATGAAAGGTGTCATTCTGAACCTTCCATTCATCAAAGAATTCTGGAAAAAAAAGGAGGAAAAAAAAAAAAAAAAAAAGAGCAGTGCGTCTGTTTTCAACAAACAAAAAGAAAATGTTTATTGGGCATCAGATCTGCATACTGTAATGATTTCTGAAGGATCATATGACACTGAAGTTCAGCTTTGAAATAACAGCAACTAATTTAAATTTAAAATACACTAAAACAGAAGTTTTAATAATATTTGGCAATATTACTGTTCCTACTGTACTTTTGATCAAATAAGTGCAGCTTTGGTGAGGATAAGACTATTTTCAAAAACATTAAAAACCAACCCTAAACTTTTTAACGGCAGGGTATATTTTTTCTAAAATGTTTATAAAAATTTGCTTAAAAAAAAAAAAAAAGCCATCAATCTGCCATCAAGAACCATTAAAAACCTACCTTAAATTCTACCTTTCAAAAACTAAAATGGTAGAGTAAAAAACTTTTAATGGTAGAGTATGTGTTTTTCTAAAATATTTTTATACAAATTTGCTTAAAAAAAAAAAAAATCTTCTCGTGTATAAAAGCAATTTCACATGTGAAAAATGCACATGATCACATGAGAAAAATATTGCAGTTTATGAGATAGAGGGAGTGACACATCTTACCCCACTCTTTACATCTGTAAAAATCGTACCTGCACCAGCTCTCTGTAGGCAGTTTTGGCCAGGTTGTACGGCACCAGCAGGTTGGAGGCGATGAAGTAGAGCACCTCCAGACCAGTGAAGATCATAGCGAAGCGGTTGATGAAGACGATGGTCTCCAGGGGCACAAGGCACAGTCTAGCCACTAGGGGGAGCAGGTGTGCAGAAAACAGCCAGATCTGTTTGGTCTGCATGACGCAGGAACACAGAGTACACACCACAACCTGACCTGAGGGAGAGGATAGTCTTACTGAACAAACACTAACTTACAGGCACACTGAACAGAAATATATCACACTAACACATCACTGTTTCCTTTAAAAAGGTGCTTTGAATGTTCCCAGTGGGAGTGCTCACAATGTGATCGGCTTTGCCATGTTGACAGGGCAAATAAAAGACATCCGCTCAATTTTGACTCAAAACAACAAGGGTGAAACTGCTGAAGTTATGTGTCTATCAGTTTGGTCTCTATTTATACATAAAAAAGATCATTTTTGTAGCAAACAATTATTCATTTGAAATGGCACTCTTTTTAATAACTGAATAACTTTTCTGTTCAACTCTGTTGCATCACACAAATCAGCTGTTATCACAACGTTGAAAGAATTTAATGATTTACAAATTATATCACAAGAGCTTCTCATGATGTTGTTGTTACCAAAGGGGACGTAGTACTCTGCACACAGACTGTGGTGTCACTTGACATGACTAGTCAAAAAGCTAATAGTTGTTTTACCTTAGATCTTCATTGGGCTGGTCAGCAAAGAACACAGATTTTGCCTATGAATATTTTCTATTCAAATGATTTAATTTCAAGTAAAATGAGGAAACTGCCCTGCGGTACTGCTGTCTTTGTGAACTGTGCTAAATCTATTAATGTATTGCAGTGTGATTCTTCTAATACAGAGATTTTCAAGATTTGGAGTCTGTTACTGAGGTAGATATTTGATTAAACATGACTTAGACTCCCAATCTTTTCCAAGACTTTTCCCAGAATTGCAAAAATATTTATAGACATTGCACTTGCAAAGAGTTATTCCTACCAGTTGAAATATTTTAGAGCCATTTTAATAGTATTAAAAAAAAAAAACTTTTATTTCCATGAGTTTTTAAAACATTCTACAGACGCTCCACTTGCAAAAATACTATTTTAAATTCAAAACTTATTTTAGAATTTTTCAGAAATATTTTACCAAAATTCTATTTTATAGAGATCTCATGATTTTTCCAAACCTGTATGTTCATGGTTTTCCAGGAACTGTAATTTGTAAATTGTGACTTTGCTGAAACAGTTTAATACGTCAGAGTTAGCGCAACATTACAGAAGTACAAGTTGTTGTGATGTCCATTACTTCCTGAAAGTATGAAAAACATGCCTTGCCACAGAACTGAGCCAAAATGAATTTAGCTATTTCTGTTCTACTACAGAGAGTTACTCCTGTTTTAGCTTAATTCTTTTATCTAACTCTGGAAGCCATGAAATGAACTGCCAAACTGATATTCTATACACCACCTCTACCACATATATCGATAAAATCTGATTAGGTGACAGTGTCTTGGTTTTTACTACCTTGAAATAAAGTTTCACTCTTTTAAATCAATTAAATGAGATAGAAATGTATTCAAGGCTGTTTGTTATGGATAGGGCTGGTTGCATGCCATTCCATTCTTAAATGCCTCATTAGTAAAACTGGAAGTATTTCACAGGGCCTCTATTCATTAGCAAATTGAGCACACTGAGATCTGGTTTCTTCTCTTTCAGGTTCTGTGTTATAGTTCAGCAGTCAGGTCTCTTTTCCAGCATGGGTGGGAACCGAAGTTCAGTAACACAACACCAGTTGCGAGTAACTCATCCCTCATAATGCTTCAGGAACAAATGCAGCAGTAAAGAGAACAAAATCATGTTGTTTTGGAGCTGATGATGCAGGACGTACCGATGAGTGCTGTGGTAAAGCGGTTCATGGACAGTGGCTCCAGGTAGAGGGGTCCCTCGTAACCCGAGTCCAGCTCTCCACGTACGTAATCCCTGCAGGAACACCAGTCATTGAGCACTGTCTGTTTGACAGTCATTATAATTACTAAACAGTTGCATTCATGTCAAAATACGCACTCATTTTTATTGTGACACTGCAACTAGATTTAATGTAAGGGTGTGTACAAGAACGGTCAATGTGTCAGCACTCAAAACTAATGTGTCATTGCATTTGCATACAGTCAAGCATGGGGTGCTGTGAGCACAGACCTGGAGAGCTGGTGTCCAGCGAAGAGCAGAAGAGCTGTGAGCACGTAGAGGTAGAGCTGCACCAGATGCTGCCGGGGTAAAGTCAACAACACCAGACTGAGGATGTAGCCTGAAGAAAAGGGAGCCTCAATTACTGACAGGAATAATAATATACTGATATACATTGCATTAAATAAAATATCAAACCATGTGAAACAAAGATTGCAAAAACACATTAAACAAAAATAAAGTTCTTGGTTTTAAATTATACATACACTATACTGCCAAAAGTATTGGGTCGCCCCCTTCTAATGAACATGTTTGACTACTTTAGTAATTTCTATGAGTACAAATCTTAATGTTAAAGAATATAATGATATTCTAGGAAATTGTGTGCTTCTAATATTATAGCAACAGTTTGGACAGGACCCTTTTCTATTCTAACATGACAATGCCTCTGTGTATAAGGCAAGGTTCAAAAAGAAAATTATTGAGTCAGTGTGGAAGAACTTGACTGGTCTGCATAAAACCCAAGTCCTAATCCCAGTTTAACACCTCTGGTGTGACTGTAAATTCAGACCTTGAGCCAAAAACTCATCACCAGACACCAATGACAAATAACAGCACCCACAATAAAGGAAAATGTTTTTTAAAATGCAGTTAAAAAGCATATGCCAAGTAAGTGTATTCATGTTGATTTCACAGGGTTTTGCAACCCTTTAAAATGTTTCATTTAATCTCTCTAAAATGTCATGTGGTATAACCATGAAGTAAAAAGTCATAACGTTTTCCCTACACCTTGAACGCATGCGAGTTTAGATATCTTAACCTTCCCGTTTTGTTCAAAAACTGGGTACAACCTTAGCGTCAGAGGTAAAATTGACACTATAAATAAAACTAAATATTCATGCAAAACCAGAAAACCTCTATTGTAACTTGTCAAAGCCTAAAAGATTAAATTGAGAAATGTAATAATTCCTCTCTCTTTTATTATGTTATTACTATTGTGTTAGAAGACAATTTGATGCATATTTTTGTTAAAAATTAGCTGTTCATCACTACTTTTAATGACTATTTGCACACTGAGGTACAAATAACTACAAACGAGTATAAATAGTATTTATTGTAAAAACAAATAATAATATGAAAGCATATTCCTAATCGTAATAATACAAAAGTATATGAAATATATATATAATAGTAACAATAATATAATATAAATGAAAATATTATGCCAAACTAAATGTTTTTTTTTTTTCCATTGTTTTAAAGTAAATATATGCATTTTTGTAATTTAAGGTAAGCTTTATTTTGAAACGATATTCTGATACAAAACAATACAAGACAACCTCTGTGTTATGAGATTTAACCAAATTAACTGGCTAACGCTGGTGATTATGAAACAAAACACGTGAAACAAAGTGGCATGCAGCTCTGGTTCTTTACTGACAGTGCTCATTGAAAATGCTGAGGGACTGTGTTACAGCAAAGGAAAAGGTATTGATTTCATTTAATCCTATGGGATTACACAGCATTGTGTTCAAATCACATAAAAAAGGCTATAACTAGAAACCAGGACTTAAACTTTAGGGTCAAAAGATGGGTCAATGACATTAGTGGTGAGAACTTTACTGCAGTAGCAGTGTGATCCACCCTGCCTGTTTAATTGTGTCAGCAGTATCTGTAAACCACACTAAACCTAAAAGACTGTTCAGGCTGACAGGAAGTTACATCAAACACCCTGATGATTCATCTCCTTGGCTGGCCTGCACTTTTCCACTGGGACAGCTCTCTTCTGCAAATCTCTTTAGCTGGATGAGCAGGTCTGGGAAAGATTCTGCCATAAGTAAAACCTCATTTGTCTCTGGCTTGCAAACAATTGCCCTTGTTGTGGTTGTTTATGCCTGAGAGAATCGAGCATATTCAAATAGCAGGAAATCTAATACACTGCCCTGGACAGCTGGGTGAGCATCTAGCTTGCAAGAGATCATCTATAAAGCATTTGCTGATGCTTAAATCATTCCAGAAAGAATTAGACATTAGTTTGTGGTTGTGGGTGTGTGCGTGTGTGTGTGCGTGTGTGTGTGCGTGTGTGTTGGAAGCACAGTGAAGCTGTTCTCTCCATACTGACTACTGAACAATGATTTTGCTTATGTAATAGTTTACTCAGATATCCAAATGCTATAGGCTTTTGTTTTCTTTCAGTTAATGCTAAATATAAATTAGGCTAACCTACTTTACAAGTAAACATAACTTTTTAAAAATCTAGTTCTATAATTAAATTACATTAAAACAGTTCATTTTAAAATATTATATTAAAAGAAATCATTATTTGCCTAAAAGAATCATTTTATCCTTTGATAAACACTCTACACATTGTAAACGTCACAATAGGTTTAAAAGATACAATGCATGCCAATATTTGCCAAAGCATGAACGAATGTCTCTGATCTGAAGTGCGTTTAGTTTCTGTCATCATTCAGTGTCTGTTACGTCTTGCGTGTCGAGTCTGTGGCATAAATCAGCGTCACTGAAACCTGGTTGGATCAAGTGTCCAAAACAGGTCATGCAAACAGAGGGAAAGGGAGGAAAGAAAAGTGTGGTAGAGATGTGTACAACAATTTAAGCCATATATAGTCTGCAGAACTGCAGCCCTGTTAATACAGAGTGTTTAGCTGGAGGTCACAGAGTCGCAGCGCTGCGCTTTCCAAGTAGGTGTTTTGTGTCAAAATGTATCAGGTGGCGGAAGTGTGGCATCATGTCACTGGTCCGCAACTCACGTTAAAATGAACGATGTATGGTCGCATTGATGCTGCAAATCATTGTCAGTGTCAACAACCTTTAATGAAGAATAATAAGCTAACACAAAGGACTTTGACTCCAGCTCACTAAATTTACTGCATGCCTGTTTATTTTTCAGGGAAGTAATAAAATAAGTGTTTAAGTGATTGATATGTATTTGAATTCTTTAAGAAATTGCATTCTTGTCACTGAATTTGTAGCAGCTGTTCCAGGTTTGCACACTCAGAGACAGGGTGCTGGATAAATGGAGTAGTCAAGATAGTATTTGCAATGCAAAGCTAGCAGGCACCTGCATAAAATCAGACACCGAAATGTACTATTAAACGATCACTGAAAGATTTATTAATTTCATATAGATTAACTGAATGTCAACTCGGCCCTACAAATGATTCATTCATTCAAAAATTCTTTCTGCTAGTGTTTGATCCTTGAGACTCAATACCTTAATAACCACACAAATAAGAACTAAAGCAATGTCAATGCCAGATACTAATGAGAGCTCAGAAAATTATCTGATATAGTTGAATACCACGGCCATAATTGTAGTAATTACAGTATAACTTAAAATACTATATAGCCCAGGCATATTACAAGAGTAATATTTGTCTTACAAACATTATTTTCATCATACAGTCCCCCTCAGAGCTGTTGGGCCTGAAGAATCTCAGACAGCAGAGATTCAGTTGATGATAAAACACTTTTACTATGATCAAAAGTAAATTATATTAGATACTCTCACATTTTATGCCATTAATGTTGTATCCAAAATGGTACTGAATACTGAATTTTTCAAGGTATTAGGGCTGGGTATTGAGATGATTCGATTCACAAGCTTGCAATTTGATTCAATTCGATTCAATATAGATTCAATTGCATTTAGGCCTATAGGAAATCATGTACAGTACATGTAAATCTTTTTCAAAAATCTCTCTTAACTAATGCTGTAAACTATACAATAAATATAACGTAATGCACCGTCAGTTGGTACATTACTACATTAAAATGATTTGTAAACAAACAATTACACAAAGCAGTTTTTATTTTAAAAAGTATTATATAGCTTTATATTATGATAACTATGTTTCTACTGCTATTTGTTGTTGTAATATAAACATTTAAACAGTGGATGTGATATCTCGTTTTCATGGATTTATTCAAACCTACATTAAATATTTAATAACATTTTAAGTGAAAATACAATGAATATGTAATATAGTGTATTTCATTGACTTCCTTCCAAATGAAACAGGGACTGAGCGATTACATAAGACATTTCAGTAAGTTGTATGGTTTCTTTCAGGATATCTTCTGATGTTCACTCATGTACATTTTGTACAGTAACTGGTAGTAAAGAGGGTTGGTTCAAGTGTGCACCACACTGCTGCTTGTACTGAAGCACTACAGGGGCCTGTCACACCACATTTATTAATTATTTTTTGAATTTCCTGATAAAATTGGCGGAATTTGAAAGCTGAGACCTTTTCATATCAGAAGTAACAAAGCCTATTGCGATTTATTAGATGGGAGGCACAATACAAATAATGTTTCGTTTAAGTTCTGTTTCTGTTCACAACTAAAAAAAAGCAAGACTGATTCTTGTGATTTAAGAATCAATATCAGTACATCAAAATGAAAATCGATGAAAATATTTTTTAACCCAGCCCTACAAGGTACTGTGTTAAACTATCGTGACAACACTACCTAGGGTGCACCTCATGAGGATTGTTGAGAGAAGCCCATAGTGCAGGGCTGGACTCTAGACTCTTTATTCTGTCTATAAAGAGTAAGAGTAATCAAACTCTTTCCATATCATTTGTATATGCACAGCTTTTCTCTGTTTCCACGTTTTCTTTGACACAAACAAAACAGGCCTTAATTACAGCTTGCAGCTCTATGGTCTAATTGCTGCTTTAATGACTAACAACCTAGATTGTTCCCTTCATAAAAATCTTCCCAAATCCTGACTCTGCGTTTCCACTGGCCCATTACAAGAGGACTCCAGCCAGAGTGCAAACACTAGCACTTTGCTTTTCTTAAACAGGGAGCACAGACAGCTAAGAAAACAAGCACACACACAAAAAACGTTATTGTGTGTGAAACATTATCATGACCACCACAAATTCAAAACTAACTAGCCATGAAGATACACTTTAATATAGCATGTTTTACATTTGGTGAAGGAAATATAAGTGCGACTTGGCCACACAAAATTCGCCAGAGTGTTGCAGCTATGATATTATGGGTGGTATTTTACTAGTCCAAGTAAAAAAAGCCCACCCCCAAATATAGATTAAACTCCAAAAAAAGTCAAATAAAACACACCACCATTCATGCTTTCCCCCATAATTAATGCCCAAGGTTAAGAAAACTAAGACTTTAAGGAGTTCTTTCGAAGAGCATTTCCAGTTCAGTGTCATTCAGTGCTTGCTGTATAGATAGGGAGTGGTTGTTTGTTGTGTTTGGACCTACCTACATAATGCAGGTACAGGGCAATATATTTGTACTGGAAGAGAGGGTTATTGTTGAGACTGCTCCTCTGGATCTTCTGGAAGAAGGAGCTGACGTCCCAGCGGTACAGCACCTCCAGCAGCATGATGCTGGGGATCCGCAGACCCACGTTCAGAACCGCCTCCACACGGGCCTTCATCGCAATGACCAGCAGGGCACCGAACAGGCCTCAACCTAAACTGAGAGAGAAATATGATTTTAAAATAGAGAATAACAGTGCAGTCCACACAGCTTTAAGGAAATTAAATAAATATAATAATGCATGTTTGTGTGTGTTTTATATACACACACATTATATATATATATATATATATATATATATATATATATATATATATATATATATATATATATATATATATATACACACACACACACAGGTGCTGGTCATATAATTAGAATATCATCAAAAAGTTGATTTATTTCACTAATTCCATTCAAAAAGTGAAACTTGTATAATGTATACATTCATTCCACACAGACTGATATATTTCAAGTGTTTATTTCTTTTAATTTTGATGATTATAACTGACAACTAATGAAAACCCCAAATTCAGTATCTCAGAAAATTAGAATATTACTTAAGACCAATACAAAGAAAGGATTTTTAGAAATCTTGGCCAACTGAAAAGTATGAACATGAAAAGTATGAGCATGTACAGCACTCAATACTTAGTTGGGGCTCCTTTTGCCTGAATTACTGCAGCAATGCGGCGTGGCATGGAGTCGATCAGTCTGTCTAGCACTGCTCAGGTGTTATGAGAGCCCAGGTTTGCTCCTGATAGTGGCCTTCAGCTCTTCTGCATTGTTGGGTCTGGCATATCGCATGCTTCCTTCTTTCACAATACCCCATAGATTTTCTATGGGGTTAAGGTCAGGCGGAGTTTGCTGGCCAATTAAGAACAGGGATACCACAGGTCATTAAACCAGGTACTGGTAGCTTTGGCACTGTGTGCAGGTGCCAAGTCCTGTTGGAAAATGAAATCTGCATCTCCATGAAAGTTGGTCAGCAGCAGGAAGCATGAAGTGCTCTAAAACTTCCTGGTATACGTCTGTGTTGACCTTGGACCTCAGAAAACACAGTGGACCAACACCAGCAGATGACATGGCAACCCAAACCATCACTGACTGTGGAAACTTTACACTGGACCTCAAGCAGCGTGGATTCTGTGCCTCTCTCTCTTCCTCCAGACTCTGGGACCCTGATTTCCAAAGGAAATGCAAAATTTACTTTCATCAGAGAACATAACTTTGGACCACTCAGCAGCAGTCCAGTCCTGCTTTTTGTCTCAGAGGCCTTCTGACAGCTGTCTGTTGTTCAAGAGTGGCTTGACACAAGGAATGCGACAGCTGAAACCCATATCTTGCATACGTCTGTGCGTAGTGGTTCTTGGCTTGCACTGACTCAGCTGCAGTCCACTCTTTGTATATCTCCCACATTTTTTGAAGGGTTTCCATTTCACAATCCTCTCCAGGGTGCGGTTATCCCTATTAAGTTTGTACACTTTTTTCTACCACATCTTTCCTTCCCTTAGCCTCTCTATTAATGTGCTTGGACACAGAGCTCTGTGAACAGCCAGCCTCTTGCCAATGACCTTTTGTGTCTTGCACTCCTTATGCAAAGTGTCAATGGTAGTCTTTTGGACAAATGTCAAAATTCAGCAGTCTTCCCCACATGATTGTGTAGCCTACAGAACTAGACTGAGAGACCATTTAAAGGCCTTTGCAGGTGTTTTGAGTTAATTAGCTGATTAGAGTGTGGCACCAGGTGTCTTCAATATTGAACCTTTTCACAATATTCTAATTTTCTGAGATACTGAATTTGGGGTTTTCATTAGTTGTCAGTTATAATCATCAAAATTAAACGAAATAAACACTTGAAATATATCAGTCTGTGTGGAATGAATGTATACATTATACAAGTTTCACTTTTTGAATGGAATTAGTGAAATAAATCAACTTTTTGATGATATTCTAATTATATGACCAGCACCTGTATATATATAGTATGAACCCAGTATAGTATGTATAGTATGAACCCAAGTTCAAATATAAAACACGTCTTCATTTGCAACGTAAAACTTACAATTTTATATACAAGTCATTTTTATTTGAGTGTTGATTATGCGTGTATTTTAACATTTTTAGTTTACTTGCTAAAAAAATTATATAGCACACAAATAAAACATATGTTTGAGAATGATATTATTTACGAAAAATAAAATAAAAATATCATAACATCTCCAAAACCACAATAACACCTTAATATCTTTAAGAAACCATGGGAATACTAAGGTACTTTCGGAAGTGGAAGAACGTACACACCTACTTCTCTTATTACCACCGGATGGAAAAACCACTACACTTACATAACCATACTGCTTTAGTCAAAAATATACTCAAATAATTGTGCTGTGACGAGAATATAGTGTTGCACTTCTCATATTTAAACTCACGTGGATTAGTTATTGTCATGCCTGTCGTGTTAAACGTGTTTGAACTCCAGTAACCTCGACACATCAACAGTCACATAGTTTAAAAACAGGACGCCTGTGAAATATTGAAAAGATAAACCTTACAGACACATAAATATTACATCGTAAAGACGAGAGAACACAGGTTTAAATGTGAACCAGAACAATAATGATTGACTTTTAACTGGCTGTGCGGAGTTTGCTGACTACAGGGTATCGTTTCAAGGCTAATAATACGGTAAACTTTATATTTAACCGCTTCAGAAGTCTTAAAACACTAACAAACAGTGTTTTTGAGGTAAATATGTTAAATACGTAGAGTTAAATTATTTTAAATGCCCAGCTAACAGTAGCATTACAGAACTGTGTCCGTTATTCCCTTACAAACGCTTCGATAATTATAATAAAATAGACTTACATGTTGGTTAATCACTTCACGCTGTTAGATTTCGTCTTAGGCTGCGTCTCTGGGTGAATATAAACCATTTTTAGCTCAGACGTCTCGACGTTATCCGTTCGTTATGGTCAAATTAAAAGCAGAAGAGACGGAGCATCTAAATTCACTTACTCCATTAGGCAGCCATTACGCACACCGCTTGAGTCTGCACCGCGCATGCGCAATTTTAAATAACGGAGATTAGCCGCTAGGTGGCGCTTGTCTAACAGCAATTCTACTATGGCGAAGGCTTGGCCATAACGAATAGTTTTAATGACAAATACCGTAGAAATGAGACAAACAGCTACTAAGGAGAGATTGAATAAGTTCGAGGACAGAGTCTTTCTCGAAAGCTTCAAGGTGATTGCAGGGTACCCAGTTACACCTCTAGGGATTCGACTAGGTCATGAATATTAATTAATCATGTTGACGTTCTACGTAATCTTCCTGGAGCGTAGTGACGTAATTAAAATCCATGAGAAGTTGACAAGTAAATATTGCAGAGTTAATGCAGCATCATATAATAAGACATTACACATATGTGGCTTATCAAGGCCAAATTTGTTAAATATGCCGTGAATATCAATAGGAAGGTCGTGAATAAATAGGTGTAAATATATAGGAAGTTCTCAAGTTATCCACAGTAATGTCTCACAAATGTTTATATTGTTCTGACGCCAAAGAACCTGTAGATGGCACTCGCTCACTGTACACTGTTTCAAACAAGTATAGCGTATTGTAATTAATAAATTTAATAAACAATTGTATAATTTTAATAAATATTTTTAAGCAAAAGAAAAGTTTTAGTATTTTATATTTGAACTTCTCACTGTACATTGTTTCAAACAAGTATAGCGTATTGTTATTAATAAATTTAATAAACAATTGTATAATTTTAATAAATATTTTTAAGCAAAAGAAAAGTTTTAGTATTTCATATTTGAACTACATTATTCAATATCTACTATAACTTAATACTGATGTCATATATCACTTATTTTTGTTGTCCGTGTTTTAAGATTTGATTGGAAATTTAAGATTATTTTTTTCTCATTCAAAAGGTTTATGTCAAATATAAATAATGTACAATAATATGTTGTGCCTTCTGTCCTCCGTATTCAATTTAATGTAAACTTTTTAATCTAAACTCTCCCTCTGATAATGTAACGGCATACAGGACGCGTTATTGTGTGCGTTCCGTCTGCGCTATTTTATAATATAATTGCCTATATGTACACATAAGATATGTTTTAAACGTTGCCTTGTTAAAGACTTCCTGATAAATGAAACGGTTGAACTTAAAAAGAACGCGTCTCGAGACCTTGGCGTTTTGCGCCATCCTGTTGCGCTTTTGCCAACGCGTCCTGCGTGAACGCCCCCTGCCTTCTGCGCACTGACAGAGAGATGCGTTTGTGTTATCGCTGCCATGTTCACTCTAGTGCACTTGTTACGCGGATGTTGAGGAAGTGGTGGTTAGTGGCACTTGGATGAGTATCATCCGCTCTTGATTTAGTACCGTGAGAAAACGAGTCAAATGCCGCGCTGCTATGGACGCGATTGGAGTATCGCACACGGATCCGCTCGATGACTATGAGCTGATACACCGCATAGGCAGCGGGACATATGGAGATGTGTTTAAGGTAGGAAAACGACAGAAAGTATCTTAGAAAAACGATTTCCGTGAACATTTAGTGCAAATAAAGCTCTACGGCTCCTGTGTTTGTGCCAGTGATGTAAAATATGATGCAAAAATACAATAACCAAAGTTTCCATCCCTAAAACAGTTACTTCAGTATAAGGAGCTTTTTTAATCTTTCGGACATTGTCTGCATTCATTCATTCATTCATTTATCTGTGTGTGTGTGTGTGTGTGTGTGTGTGTGTGTGTGTGTGTGTTTCATTAAGATAGTGGCTAATACGTCAAGTTACCAGAGTTTTAGCTCTTGGCTAAACTGTTTACCATGGTAAAGTTGTTGTAATCATGCCTTGCTGCAAGCTCTGTGATTACATAGTATCTGGTTTGTTGTTGGTGCAAAATGGTCTATCAGCAAATTTACATCTTGTTCCAGTTGTTATAGTTTCATGACAGAAATACTGCATCTTATGGTGTATCTTAGTTATATCTGCAACAATGTTGATTGTGCTTCAGACTTGAATATTATATCCTACTATGTAACATTATTAACTACTAATTTAACAGTTTGAGTGATGTGTGTACTGACTGTATGACCATGTCACTCTACTATGACTAAAGTTTTCACACCCCATTGACACTGGCTCTGGCATGTTTAACACCATACAAACATGCGATTGTGCATGTATGCGCCTTCACTGTGGATTGCTTCCTCATAAAAAAGAACCTATGATACAAAACTTGAATTTTCCTTGCAAATGGAATTTGTTACTTTGTATGAACCCAACTGGTCATGGTGGCATACCGTGCAGCAGAAATAACAGGGCGTGAAAAACATCTTTTTGCGTACAAGGAAGCAAATAATGAAAAGATTTGCAAATATATGCACATTTTGATATGCACATTTTGTCTCTCCGTTTGTGTAGAGTATCTGACGGTGGCCTTGTGCCCTAATTGGGTGGATTGTCCATTTATATCACCCTGCCTGAACAAACATGAATCATGGCCTTGATAACGGAGAAAGATACATTACAGGATGTGATTTGGTTCAGCAGGAAAGAAAACAGGAAATGAGCACTGCTACTTTTTTTCATCTCTACTTCACCTTTCCAGTGTCTGCTGATCCACTATTGGCTGTTGGTTACCGTGGTTACAGGCAGACAGCTTCATTTTTCTGTCTTGTGTAGACCACACTGGCACATAATGTGCCTCACAAATCATATGAGGTTTTGAGCGGAGGTAGACCGCTTGACTCGCTGATGTTGTGAATGAGACAGTCACATTTCTTACGTTGGTAAAATATTATAAGGCCTTGAAAAGATACAACTGAAACCAGGTCAGATTTGAAAGAGGTAGCGTGTATTTGTCAATGTATCAAAATACTTGTGGCTCTTTATGCGCTGGCTTTTCGCGATTCGGTACAACCACAAAAACAATGTAAAACTTGAAGCACTGGAACTTGAAAGTGGCGTGACACAATAAATGTTGTGGTGGGTCGATACAAGCGATCTTTCAAAAGAGCCAGGAGGAATTTTGTCACTAACTGACTGATGCAAAGGTCTGATGTCAACATGTGTTTCTTTTTTGTAGATTGATTTGATCTGCATAAACCACTGACTTGTTTTTCTGTCCTTACAGGCCCGTAGCATTAAGACTTCAGTCATCGCAGCTATTAAAGTGGTCAAACTGGACCCTGGTAAGGCCATAAACCATTTTTAATCAAATTTTCTCTTTTGCATTTTACTGATATGATGCACACCATGTATTGACCTTTTCAGTAGATGTGAGTAGTGTTATGTAAAGAGGCTGAAGTTATGTCATATAAGTAAAATATAATTTTATTTTATAAGATGTAAACAAAGTTGATGAAATTAAATATGTTCTATGCAATATTTTACTAAACCTAGCAGCATTTACCATGTTATCAGATGTACTTTTTTGATGTACACTACTGCTCATAGGTTTAGGGACAGTATGATTTTTTTGAAAGAAATTAATACTTTTAGTAGGCAGCACAACTGATTTCAACATTAATACTAATACGTTTTCATCAACATATTAGAATGATTTCTGAAGGATCACTGAAGACTGGAGTAATGATGCTGAAAATTCAGCTTTGCCATTGCAGAAATAAATTATATTTGAAAATATATTCAAATAGAAAACAGTTATTTTAAATTCTAATAATATTTCAAAATATTACAGCATTGCAGCATTGATTAGCATAGGAACTGTATTTTAAAAACATTAAAAAAAATCTTACAGACCCCAAACTTTTGACTTATCATAGTGACACAAGGTACCTTGTAAGGATACCTGTTTGTTTTTTTTGTTTTTTTGTTTTTTTCGTTTCATTTTCCATCTCTTTAAATAAAGTACATATAATTCTGTTTCAGGTCATTGTCAATAGTAATTAAAGAAATCCCAGTACCTAGAATGTGTTTTAGAAATGTTAACCTTATTAACATCACCTTAATATTATCACTTGTAATCACTAATAAATAAGATTTTATTTTATTTTTTTCAGTTGACCGTGAGAAGCAGTTTTTATTCACACAACTGCGTAATTTAAGTTTCATTAAAGAAGAATGGCAGATAGAAGGGCACTGCAGTGTCACACTTCATTTCAGAACACATTTTAAAAAAAAGAAATCTCCAGTTCCTTATAAGATGTTCTGTAGTGCTTGTCATAGTGACCCACAGTAACTAAAAGAGGCAGTTCTGAACAAGGGGTTAAGATAAGTCCAGTCAACACCTCGTGTTAATTGGCATTTACAGTTGTTGGCCAACACTGATTAATTCTAAATTATATGTCGAAGTAGTTCTTTGCTGACATATATTTCCATTTTAAACCTGAAAATGATTGAGAGAGGCCCAAAGTTGCAATTTTTATATATTTTGAATATATTTAAAGATAGCCAGAATATCATATTTTATGCTGTAAATTCAGTTTGATGCTGAATTATTCACTGCAGCTTCTGAATTTCAGCTCGGTCTTTTAATCCCCGTAAATCCTGCTGTTATGTTGAAAACATGATGTGTTACTGATAGCAAAGCGGAATCAGAGCAGATTAAAGATGAGACCCCTGTTTCTCTTTCTGTCAGGTGATGACATTTCAAGCATTCAACATGAGATAACCATGATGAAGGATTGCACTCACAAAAACATTGTGGCCTATTTCGGCAGCTACCTCAGGTTAGCCACGCAAGAAACTAATACTGCAGTTTGCAAAAAACTGAAGTAAAACTAACAACGAACTTCTTCATATTGCACAGAAATAACAAGTTATGGATCTGCATGGAATTCTGTGGAGGAGGATCATTGCAGGATATTTATCATGGTACAATTGATATACATCTAATGAAATATCATGCTACATCATTTCAATTACTGTACATAGATGTTGCTGAAAATAGTTAGTCGATTAATATATCAGTTATTTTTTCCTTAAACAATTTATTGATAAAAAAAAAAAAAGCTGTGAAAGCTCATGATGTTTAATGGTTTCAGAAGCAAGCATTCCTATTTATGGTGTTTCTGTATAAAGGGTGATGCAGTTTGCTGTGGTTTCTGTTGTTATTTATATTGCCTGATAGAGGATTAATGTTCATATGGTATTTTGCGAGTCTAAATGAGGTCATTGTGTTTCTGCAGTCACTGGCCCTCTGAAAGAGAGACAGATAGCTTATGTGAGCAGAGAGACACTTCAGGTGAGGATGCTTTCTCATCTTACGTAACATTTTTATCACTTAAGTTTCATGAAATAATAGGAATGGATTTTTAGATATGAACTTTTTAAATGATCCTAGTCATTTTTTGTTGTTGTCTTTCCTTAAAGGGACATTTTGCCCAAAAATGTCAATTCTGTCATCATTTGTCATCATCTGTCATCAATTTGTTTTTCTCCTGAACACAAAAGGGTGATGTTTTGAAGTATGTGGGTAACCAAACAGTTGCTGGTGCCCACTGACTTCCCTAATATGGATAATAAAAATATACTACGGTAGTCAAACTGGTTACCAACATTCTTTTTTGGGACTTCAATGTTGTTTGGTTCCCATTGTTTTACAAATGGAGCTAAAAGTGGCACAAACCCTGAAATGCAGTGCCAAAGGTGTACAGTGTTACAACAATATATGTTACAACAATATTGTGTGGTGAGCTGATAGCAAAAGACAATGAATCATAAACTAAACAATGCTCCCCTCGTTAAATATTCATGTGCAGTCACAGAAACTTCCACATGCTGTGTTTAGTTTGTGCATCTGAGGGAAACAGTTAAAGACATCAGTAGTAAAGGCAATTGCATCAATTATAGCCATGATGATTTGATTTATGACATTTCTAAAAAGGGTACATCCATACTGCATGCATGCTATACTTTTCCAGCCAGTGTTATTAACTTAATTATGTAGGGATATATTTATCTAAAGTAAATCTTCAATATCACTATCATATAAAATATGAAATTATAATAAATGAAGAAAAACTTTTAAATGTAATATTTACAAAATCACAAAATATTTTTACAAAATTTTCAAAATCCATTATGTAAATTCACTTTAACATTTGAAATGATTTATTTTAGTTTTTAGTGTTTAAAGTTTTTAATTTAAATACAACTTTAATATCAGCCATTTATTGGTTATTGATCTTATTTATATCAGACAAAATATAAAAGTTGAGACATTCGGGGTTTAAGTGGACTAAATAAAGTTTGATTAAAAATTAGAAATTAAATTTTAATTTAAGGGAATCCCTATAAATATGCAAATAAAAGTGTTAACCTTTTCAAATGTACGGTGTCAAGTCTCAGTACCTTTCTACCCAGGATGAATTATTAATCAGGGTTAAAGGTTAGTAAAAATGTTCAAAATGACAGTAGGTTAGCAATTTCATATGTGTAAATTCTGCTGTATTTTTCACAGTTGTTTTCTCTTTGTTTACAGGGACTACATAATCTCCATCAAGCGGGAAAAATGCATCGAGACATAAAAGTAATTTTACAAGCCATTATTGCCTATAACCGTGTTGTCACACAGTCTTTGATATACAGTAGTCCAATTCATCTGTATATGAGGGATGAGTTTCTTCATAGCACAATAGTGCATGTGAGATGATAGCGTGGATGTGCTCATTGTGTCATTCTTGGTTGCCCACAGGGTGCCAACATCCTTTTGACAGAGCGAGGAGATGTCAAACTAGGTCAGTCTGGGTTTACCCCGTCTCAGACCCTCACATATAAACACACATATGCATGTATTAACTAATACACCATAAATCTCCTAAATGTGGGCTTTTGTCTCCCCTCTGTCTGGCAGCGGATTTTGGCGTGGCAGCTGAGATCAACGCATCTGTTGCTAAGAGAAAGTCCTTTATCGGGACACCATACTGGTGAGTCGCCAAGATTGTAAACACTGTGTTATTTTTATTTTTATTTATTTATTTACAGTACCGTACAAAAGATTGGGGTCAGTAAGACTGCATTTATCTGGTTAAAACTACAGTGGAAACATTATATTATTACAGTTTAAAATAAATTTTCTACTTGCAGGTAATTTATTAAAATGTAATTTATTATTGTGATGCAAAGCTGAAGTCTCAGCATCATTACTCCAGTCTTCAGTGTCACATGATTCTTCAGAAATTAATCTAATATGCTGATTTGGTTCTCAAGAAAGATTTCTGATTATTATCACAGCTGAAAATTGTTACGCTGCTTAATATGTTTGTGGAAACAGTGATACATTATTTTCAGGATTGCTTTTTAACATTATAAATGTCTTTACAGTCACTTGTGTCATCAATTTTTAATACACTTTCTGAATAAAAATATTAATGTCTTCAAAGAAAAATTATATAAGAGAATAATTAATTGTATAGATTATAAAATATATATACAAAATATTATTAGTAGTATACTATTGTTTAAAAAATAATACTAAAATAGTTTGTGAGACAGTATGCTGTATGTAAAATGTTTCAAATAGTAGTGTACATTGTTGTCAAATAAAATTGAAAGAGCAGAGTCCAGTTTTCATCTTGGAAATACATTTATTTATGCATATTGAATTCCATTTTGTGTAAAAACGTAAAGCTGGATGATCACATAATGTGCTATACTTGGTTATTGCTTTGTTATTTGCTTCTTTCATTTTTTTCCGTAATGATTTTCTCTCAGGATGGCCCCAGAGGTTGCAGCAGTGGAAAGGAAAGGGGGTTATAACCAGCTGTGTGACATCTGGGCAGTGGGTATCACAGCTATTGAACTAGCAGAGCTGCAGCCGCCTATGTTTGATTTGCACCCTATGAGGTGTGAACACACACACACACACACACAAATATACACATATGTAGATCCTTTCAAAAGTACTGTCACCCTTTGATAGCAGTCACACTACAAAATACATTGTTAAAGGTGCAGTAAGCAATTTCATTTGTTTTGCTATCTTTATCTCAGCTGACACAGTTTGAGCCAGTCAAACCTTGACCCTTGGCAAACGCAAATCATGCTATTCCAGAAAAAAAAAAAATTGCTTACGCCACCATGAAGAATGTTTTCACATGCAGCAAACTCAAACAAAAAGACGCAAGGTTTCATAGACATTGTCCTTTAGGTCGATATGAGATTTGCCGGTAGGGTGGGCGGCAGAGAACAAAAACCTTTTTGTTGTTTTGCCCGCAGAGCTTTGATGCTGATGTCCAAGAGCAGTTTTCAGCCTCCCAAACTCAAAGACAAGAACAAATGGTAATTTGCATAAAATGTAACTGTTGATTTTCCTCATCTTTGCATAAATAACAAAGTATTCAGTTTGCAAGTTCAATAAAAGAAAGTTCATTTGTCAGGTCCACAGAATTTCACAGCTTCATCAAAATGGCTCTCACGAAGAACCCTCGGAAAAGGCCGACAGCAGAAAAACTCCTACAGGTTAGCCATATTTGTGTTAAATATAATTTGAATTATGCGATATCCTTGTGGTTTATCCTTAATATGCTGTAGGGCCTATCGATGCTGTTCTTATTACTGAAATGACATTTTTTTCCTCTGTCTCTTCAGCATGCTTTTGTCACGCAGCTCCTCACACGTAACCTTGTTATAGAGCTGCTGGACACCGTCAATAACCCTGATCTGCAACAGACACACACTATGGATGAGAGTGACCTGGAGGTGAACTCAGCGCAATGAAGATAAAATAGGGGAAAATATTTCATTTCAGAATACCTTAGATTAAAGCTGAAGTGTGTAATGTTTTTAATGTTAAAATACTTTCTCCCAATTCCACTTCAGTGTGAGAACTAGGCTGAAAGGATAAAAACTGTGGCTCTGTGGTTGTTTGAATGGTCCAAAATCTCCATCATATTTACAAAAACCTGTTGGAAACAGGATCACTGACATAATGCTCATTTGTTTATCCAGATCTATTAATTTATTCAAAAATATAATTAATTTGGAACTATTTTGAGGGGCATCAAGTCAGAAATGTCATACAACAATCCTGATATCAAAATGAAGGAAAAACAAAACCTGAAAAAGGATTCATTTTTTGATAAAAAAAAAAAAGTTTAATAACAATAATAATATAGGAATAATAATTAAAATTTATAATAATGATTAATTATAAATAAGGCGGTGGTGTGGTGTAACCCTTAAAATAGTGTAATGATGCTGAAACAATAATTTTTGTTATGAATAAACATAAAATAATCAAAAACACTTTTTAGATTATGAAATATACATTTATAATATATATATATATATATATATATTGCATTTTTGAAAATAACAACGGTCTGAACATGTTTTCAAAATATACCTGTATTTTTTATTTATTACTTATTGCAAAACAAAAGATATTACTTTTGACTTGTTTACAAACCATTTTCTATTATTTATTTATTTATTTATTGAAAAACCATATAAAACTATATGAAATCAACATGAATACAAAGTATACGTTTCTTAAAACTCATTTGTCTTTGACCCAGGAATCATTATTTTTGCTGCTCTTTTTGGTGCCACAAATGGTACAAAAATACACACTTCACTTTTAATACTCAAGCAATCAAACACCAAAATGACACATAGACAGTACCATGGCTTTAAGCCGACATTTTTTAACATTACGTCTCTGTACTGTGGTTGTTTTAGAGTAAGGCAGAGGTCATCAACCCTGCTCCTGGGGACCCACTGTTCTGCAGGATTCATTTGCAGCTTGTTTCAGGGTCCTGCATATGTTTTTTCAAGTGAATCTGAAAAGCTTGATTAGGTGGTTCAGTTGTGTTTGATTAGGTTTGGACTCTACTGGACAGTGGGTCCCAGGGAGCAGGGTTGAAGACCTCTGCTGTAAGATAAAAGGTCTTTTTGTGACTTTAGAGTTTATTTCCATGTTTGTGTGTCTGTGTGTTTACAGACGTGCAGTGTCCTACCTGATAAGATTCATTCCTTAGCGAAACTTCCCATTCAGAGAACTCAGTCTGAAGAGCAATGTGAGTCAACGTCATACTCTAATACAGTCTTAGTGATCTTAGCAGTATGTTATTGCATCCAAATGGCAGATTAGATGAATTTTAGATGTCTTTTTTTTTTTTTCAGAAACACCGCATAAATACATTTCTGAGAAGCTGAAAAGAGGGGTCTTTACTTCAGTCCTGTAGTTGATTTATTGTTTTCAACATATTTCAGTTAATAATCAACCATTTTATTAACTAAAGGGGTTATATAATAGATTTTTTAAATAATTAATTTTAGATTTGTACCTGAGGTCTACTTATAGTGTCAGACAGTGGCTATTGCACTAAAAATGTGATTTAGTTTTTCCATGAGCATTTTCTTTCCTCTCTCTAACCTTTAGAAATAAAGAGATAGCTCACTTAAAAATGAAAATTCTGTCATTATTTATTTAAAAGAACACAAAAGAAGATATTTTGAGAAATGCATCAGTGTTTTTATCTATACAATGTCATTCTGTGGGCTCTGAGTCTGATGTTGCTTTGTTCCCAGCGACTTTCTTTAAAATATATGAATAAATAATGACAGAATTTTTTTTTTTTTTTTTTTGGTGAACCTTTAAGTGGCCCTATTTTGGTATTTAGGCATACCAAGTAAACAATAGCTATGTTTCCATCACCCAGTTTTTATGCGCATTTTGAAGTATCGCATTAGAAATGAGTGATGGAAACACCAAATTTTCGAGAAAAAAAAATCCCTTCATTCGCAAAAAAGTTTTTACGCTCACTTGAGGTGGTTTTTGACTTGTGCAAAAAAGGTTTAATGCGAATAATGGGAGATAGAAAAGCATTTTGCAAATAAATTCCTCCATGCGCATCAAAAAAGCCATGTGGCTTTGCGCTATGGGACGGCATAACCTGACTAAGTTGTCACTTTATTTATATAGCGCTTCATACATTACATATTGTTTTAAAGCCGCTTCACAGTAATAAACCGGGAAAAAAAATAACAGAATGATGCAAATATGAGACAAATGCTGTTTTAAAGACAATAGTGTCGTTATTCAGCTCAAGTCAGTTCAGTGCTGATTCAGTTCAGTTCAATAACAGTAGAGATGTTGCTAAATATGTCAATTTTGAAACAAATTTGATTCAGCTATAAAGCAGCTCTACAGAAGACAATAGTGCCACCATCCAGCTTAGTTCAGTTCAAGTGTTGTTCTCATCAGATAGTTTCCGTGCAGTCAACAATTTACATTGAACTCTTTTATTTCAAAAGCTTTTTCTTTAAATGACCCCTTTGAAGTTACATATGCTTCTGAAATTTGCAGTGACTCATCATACCCTCTCCAAGAGTCTAATGACAAAACTGTAAAGTAATAAGACCGTTATGACCTCACCTCACGAGTAGTAAACACCAAATCAGGAGTGACTAAGAATGTGACATTAGTCAGTGAGCGCCATTGTTGTGGTTTGGTAGATTACAGCAAGCACAGCCACAAGCCAAGGTTAGCTGGACAACAGACGCTATTGTAATTGAGAAGCCACTGTAGAGCTATGAAAGGACGCATTGTGTGTGTTTCTGAGTGTGTCTTTAGGTTCATGTCTGTTTGCATGAATGCATGAGCGTGCATCCAAATTTGCATGTTACAATGTCACGCAGACAATACTATAGAAAGTGGCGCGTTCTGCTCCTACCACACGATTGTATGTGTAAGGGGAAGCTTGGTGCAGTTGAATACAGTGATTCTGTTCTGCTTGTGACTATCGCTTTTTCTCTTTTCCAGTTGATCATGTGAAGTTTGGACCACCCATGAGAAAGGAGACAGATCCCTGTCCTGATCTGGTGAGAATAAACATTTTAATGAAATAGAAATAACTTTGTCCAGTGTATCAAGGTATTTATGAAAATTCTGTCGTGATTTTCTCACCCTCATATAGTTTCTGAACCTGTATGAATGTGTGAAGCACAAAAGTTTCTAATAATGTACTGATAATTCATTTCCATTCAATCACAAAAAGAACACAAAAGCACCAAACATGAAAACATTTGTTCCACAAAAGGGAAAGACGTGAAAAAACAATGCTTATGGAATTACATATAGGTTTTCTGTTCTTCATTAGGGGACGTGTGATGACTGGAGTGCTATCAATGCGGACAAGGACTCACCGTGGGTTAAATTTCACTCTTGCTCATCTAAAATAATGACAGTAGTAAATGTTACAGTAGTAAATGTTGAGTCTGATCTGCTAATGCATGTAGGTCATTCAAAAATCCTCAAATCACTGATCAAAGTCTAATAAGTCTAATTTGATAGATTTATTGTTAATTTAAACTGTTAAGAAGCACCAATAAGACTTTATCCTTCTCAAAAACAGGAGTTTTAAGGGCTGCATTGCTTTTTTACTATTTATTTTGCAGGAGTTTGTTAGAGTGTGTGGAAGAGGCCTTGATGGAAAGGTGATCTGGCTTTTTTATACTGTCTTGACACAGATTCAGATGGTAACAAATGTTACCTATACTTTTAAATTGAAGTTTTTTTTACACTTGTGATGTAAATCTAGAAGGAAGTGATAAATAATGAGAATACTTATTTTAATTTTTTATGGTTACCTCTTCAGTCAATCATGATCTGTTCACTAGAATGAAAATATGCATTGGATATTAACAAAACATTTGAAAAATAATTATATGATATACTTACAGTAAATTAAAAATATTAAATCCTATACTTGTATGTAAAAAGCTTATTGTTTTGAATTTTACCCCTTTGGTCCCCCAAATATATACTATTTGGTTACCACCTTGTTAATACCTAACAGTTTTGCTCATCAGAGAAATTTCCACTAATGAGGTTTTAAGAATTGTTATATATTTTGGACTAAAAAAACCAAATCAAATATGCTAATTAATTTTTAATTAGCTAATTCCATTTATTTATTTTTTTTTATTTTTTTTTTTAGAATTTCAAATTTTGAAATTTCTGTCAGCTTTAAATTTGGAGCAAAAGGTCAATGTACCTACAACAATTATTGCAATCTACACCCCTTCATAATAAATAACACGAGAAGGTTAACGTACAACTACAATGATGAAATGTCTAACATTTTGCTTCCTCTTTTTCAGGAGTTTGACAATAAAGAGAGGCTCTTCAGCTGAGGTAGGGGAACAATGATATAAAAGTGTAAAAAGTCAAATATCTTCTAGAATAACATAATTTATGTGTTTAATCCACAGCACTCACCGGATGAAGAGGATAAATATGGGACGGTGAAGAGAGTGGTCTCTTCTCCCCAATCAACAACAGTCACCAATCAAGAGAGAAAAGCTCCCACTCCCTGTTCCCTCTCCTCGCCTCTTATTGGCTCCACACCTCTGAAGAGCCCCGCCCCTGACACTAACCCCGCCCTACTCAATGAATCCGCTTTGCTGATTGGTTCAACACTGTCTGACCTGTCCCTCCTCACAAACTCCTCCCTCTTCACAGACTCCTCCTTCCTCAGTCATTCCACCAGTCTAGGTTCCCTTTGTTCAACACCAACTGAAGGTGAGATATAAGACAATTCATGAATATGTACTAATGACCCTATTTTTTAAGCAGAATACCTCAGTTTTAGAGAACAGTTCTGTTTTACTAATTCCTATTAACAATGTTAAATGGACATTAAGACCAACATCACTATTAGCCTACACCTCTGCGCATAACTCATTTTGGTTACACTTTATTTTAAAGTGTCATTAGTAGGGATGCACCTATACCGATACTGAGCTCCTGTACTCGTACTCGTTAAAATGCCCCGATACCAAACGCCGATACCACACAGCATGTGATAAGTGCCATATTCAGATAAA